>APFE031727839.1:0-11887 GCA_000404065.3 Pinus taeda | reverse complement strand
AGGATATTTACCATTTACCATCTAAGCGGCAGTAGAGTAGGCATCCAGGTATGTTGTGTAGTTCCAAAATTATACACGTGGAGAGAACCGTACAAGCTACCAATGTTGTATCTGGAGAATCGCCTTGGCACCACGATATCAAAACCTCCAACATATTCCTAACTTTAATATCCAAGAATTTGAGTTGGTAGAAATACAGAATTCCAAAATATTTCCGGAATCTACAAGATGCCTCTCTTAAGAGGCACCTGGACTGCTCGGGTTTCAGACTTCAAGCTCTCACTCATAGGTCCCGATGTCCAGCACGGGCATCTCTCCTCCATGGCCGCCGAGATCCTAAATACTACAGACCTCACCACCAAGAGCGACGTCTACGGTTTCGGCGCGTTGCTACTTGAGATCCTTACTGGGCAATATTCAAGCGAAACGATGTCCAGTCAGCGTTGTTGACTACGTGGTGCCCAAAATTCTCTCTGACGAACTCGTTCTGGACTCCAGAGTCCGGCCACCGGAGTCCCACGAAATCGAGGTCGTCGAACTCGTGGCCTACACTACAGTCCTCTGCGTTAACTTGAAGAGAAAGACCGGTCCTCCATCAGTGACGCTGTTACCAATCTGGAGAGAGCATTGGCTATTTTCTCTCATGTGACCATGTCTAAGAAGCGGTTTCCTGCTTGTTTTTTTTTTCCAGTACAATTTACTGCTTGTTACATCAAGCAGAACTTGCAGATTTCGGGAAATTTCTGCAATCAAGCAGAACTAACATTTTCTCTAATCACAACTTATATATCAATTGCACATTCGTCGAACATCTCAGACATCAATCAATCAAAACTAACATTTTCTTTGAAATTTTCAATCACAGTTAAATGTGGTTCGACGTTATCTTCGTTCAATGCATCATTTCTTTTAAGCACAGTTAACTATAATCTAACTTAACCAACTATGAATGTTCAAGCTGCCATCGTTCATCGTTGCAGTACCCTCCTAATGGCATGTAGTCATTCCAGTATTTGCCGCATGTTAATGGAGAATGGAGATCGAAGGTTGGCATTCTGCATTTGAAGATCACAGCCCTTTGTTGGCCGTTTTAATTAAACTGTATGATAAACATACGAGCAACAACAAATTTGTAGTAGACATGGTTTTGTATCTCAGGTTATACAATGCATGTGCTTATCAGAGAAAGGGAATTAACATGTTAACATTGCAGAATGGTTTCGCCACAAGAAAGAAGAGGGATGTTCGTGTGTTAAATGTAAACCATACTAATATGATTTATTCAGTTTTGAGAGTTACTTTAATGGGTTGAAATTGTAACTTCTTCAAAATTTTGGATGTTTTTGCGGTGAATTACATAGAAATAAATAAATAAAACAATTTACTTAAAAATATAAAACAATTTATTTAATTAAGAGAGTTATAAAATTTTAAAGTAGATGTTTTAAAATTTTTAGAATATATGAATATTCTAATTTATTAGTGTTTTTTCTTTTAATATAAGACGGTTTTGTTTAGATAATGTAGATTCATGATTGGCTAGGGTTATTTGTCTGGTGATTTCACCAACCCACAGGTGGATAGTGCCTAGGATTTGACGATAATTTCTTTTGACCATAACTAACATTCATTGGTCTTCTTCTTTTTGCTTCTATTTTGGTAATCCACTTCCAGGTATGGCTTCATTATGGCAGTTTCACCTTATTTTGGATCATATGCTCAATGTGAATGTTATTGGTGCGTGTTTTGGGATTGCACTACCATGGAAAAAATTGATTTATCTTTCTACGAATTTATGATATCTTTGGTGCTAGTTCTTTTGTTCAATCATGGCTTTGGCGAACACGAGATGGGCTTGTGGTCTCTCACGACTATCTGTAGGATTGAGATGCTCAATATTTTCATTATTATGTATTCCCATGGTTTCATATTTTCACTACCATGTCCATGCTATTCATGATAATTTGTTGTGACAATTTGGGTATTGATATTGGTCTCTTTGGTGCCCTAGACAGTTATTTGAACATGTTGACAACCGTCGGATTATAGTGCTAATGGCAGGTGGGGCTTGGACTTATGGTTACTTAAATTGTTGGTTCATTCCTTTGTGGTGTCTAGTTTATAGAGACAATTGGAATTTCTATCAATCTAGAAATATGTAGTCTGTTGTCTTCTTGAGTGTTTATCAGATCAGCCTCAGCTTTTGTATCTTACCATCTTATGGAGTTATTTTATTGCTCAGTTTCCCTATTTGTTGATGTATGGAATGCCAAGTTTTTTGTCAATATGAGACTAACAGATATGTAATTTTGCTATATTAATGAAATTCAAGTGTTGTAGTTAACAAAACAAAAAACATAAGACGAGGATGAAAATAAAGGTCATACAAGTGTATAGCCTTCATGATCCTCATTAGCAAATTTATTATTTTTTTGGGTCAATTTAGAGGTAATATGAGTTGCTTCAAAGAACCTTATTAGTAGTAGAGAAAGTCATGTGCATATACTTAAGAGCTTAAAAATATATGAAGTAGATGGATGGATGATGGAATGATTGTCAATAAAGTGAAGCATATTGGCCAAGGGTGACCAAATAAAGCAAGAACATCTCCCAAACAATCAACAATGTTGATGTCATTTTGTGTTCCTATTTACAATAAGTTTGATTATTTGAATATTGTTAAACACTAACATAACATTTTTTTGTATATTATGTGCATAATCGTTATTTTCAAGAAGCTTTAATAGAAAGATCCTGCAATATATCAATTGCCATCCATACACTCATTGAAAGATTGCAAGGTTCATAAATAGTCATAATTGTAGGTGCTCATTGTTCAATACAAATTGTTCATTGAGGAACACTCCAATAACAAATAGTTCTTCATGAAAAGGAACACATAATTTGTCTCATGGCAATAAGTTGTTAATAAACTATAATTTTTGTAGACCACCAACTACAAGTAGTATGCATTGGGACTACCATTAGATGTCACTATGTAATTGGATTTTCAATGGATTCGTTGTAAATTTATCACATAATTCAACATTTGTTTTATAAAGTGAATGGTTACATGCTTATTGGGAAAAAAAAATATTCATGCTTATAATGGTTGTTTGGTCTAATGTTGAACATACCAAGTGCATTGTGTTTACTAATATCATTGATTTAATATTCAATAATTTTACAATCAAGATTTAGAAAATGAGAACATGTCTACCATCTATCATTGCAGTGATGTCAACTTGAGAAAAGGTTGCTAAAAAACACATCTTAGAAAAGAATCATACCAAGCATAGTTGAATCAACCATCCATTCAATTTCCACGACATATTGAATCTACAATTCATAATGTCTACAACAACATCAATTCTTCACATGTTGGGGATGATGATAATGATACAAAGGTTCATATCGATAATTTCTTATAGGATACCTATGCCATGGAGGTAATGTTATGAAATTCTTTCTAGCATGATGAGCTTGGGGATGATGCTTATATTGTCAATGGCTTCTTTGAAAGTCTGAGATATGTTTCCACCACACTTTTCTTTAAATACCAGCCCTGGTTTACCCAAGCATGGATAATAATATTACCATACAACTTGAAAACAATGTATGGTATGCCAAACGCACATTTGTTGGAACCATTGAGCTAGTTGACCATTAAGTGCCCTATATTTTAAAAAATCTTGTCACATAATTAGCAATGAAATATGTCCTTGATGACAATGTACATCTATATTTCCCACTAACTGTAGGTTATTCAACTATAAGGAAATTCCAAGTGATAATGTCCTCCATGGTAGCTACAAAGAATAAATAATTTGTTAAAAAGGTTGGGTGTCGAGTACATATTATATCTTGCTTCTCCCAATGAATGTAATATTTACAAAGGTGATTACATGACAAAGAGTTTTCTATGTCCAAAATGTGGGCATGACAAGTATCAACAACAAAAAAGTGCAAGGCACATAGTCCTCATAAGATATTTAGGCGAATACCTATGATCCCAAGGATTGAAATAATCTTTCATTGCAAAGAATCAATTATGTTGCAAGAGTGGCATGCTTCCACAAAATTGAGCTAGGAGTTATGTGCATGCCAATGGATTTGATAGTCATGAGCATGTAGAGGATACATGGTTCAATAAATTCAAGGATGAGGAATGAAGCTTTTTATTGAGCATAGCCATGGATAGAGTTAACCCACATCCTCTCTAAAACACAAATTATTCTATTTGGACAATGGCAGTGATCAATAACAATATCCCCCATGATTGTTTGTGAAGAATGTACATCTTATGTTGGCTCTTATATCTCTTGGTCCAAGACAGGTGAAGAGAATGAATATCTATCTCTAGCCATTGATTGATGAAATGGAAAAAATATGGGAAGAGATACAAGTATACAATCTATCAAGGCCCTTCACGATGAAGATGTCTTTTACATTGTGTGGCATATACATGTGTACATCATAGATGATTATCCAAGACTAGGAGCTTGCTTTGGTAACCATGACAATTGATTTGTTTATATTTGTAACATTATTTGGTAGACTTCATTTTGATCAACTTTCTTCCTTGGCAGTAACATGTTCCATTTACAATACTACTGTAAATCTTCTAACAAAAGGGTATCATTTATGTAAACATTGTGGACATTGTAAAAAAGATAAATGATTTGTCCACCTATGAAAGGCGATGTACTTGAGGTTATTTCTCCTCGAATACCATCCTTATATAAGAGCTTGAGTCTACTTTTAGTGGTAAACTAGGAAGTACCCGGAGACCTAAAATAATGACATTGACAAACTAGCTTAATGCATACAAAACAAACAAAGAAAAGGAAAATGTAGAATCATTTGATCCAAATGGAGAATATGTTAAATGATCCTAAATTTTTCAACTCCTATGAGAAAATAACCATTTTGATGAAGAGGAAATCTATATTTTATCATCTTCCATATCAAGGGCATCCTAATATTGCCCACTTACATGATCCCATGTATATAATAATAAGTGTTTCATCTTCTTTATGGAGGCACATATCATTGAAAAAATGTGACACAATGGGTGTTATGAGAGACGCTAATTTTTCAATTTTAAACATTGGCCATTGAAAGAAAAAGGAGGAGAGGCTCATCCCTCTTGGTCTTTTAAAGAAGGTGATGTCCCATGAATTTTGAAGAAAGATGATCTATCCCTAGTGAAGAATGTCATATTGGGTGTGTAGTTTCCTTCTTTATGTGGCTTTGACTCTATGATGTCGATTCACCATAGAAGGACATTTGTTGTGATTTAAATCAAATGGCCAACAAAAACTTCTAAGGGCATGTATGTTGATTACATGTTTCTCTTTTTGTAGTGTAGGTTATATACTATGTACTCTTAGTTTTATGTTGATGATCAGGTTTGCGAACGTTTATTTACCCTTTGTTCATGTGTGGTTATGTGAACCATGACTCCCCCCAAGACCTATGATATGCCATATCTATATTACTAGTATATGTATGTTGTATTACATAAAAAATATTCACATGGCTAACATTTCACTAGTGGTATTGAGATATACCTAAGATTGTTTGTTTGTTTCAGAAGGGACCACCCATAAGTTTCACGAACTTGCAATTCCATATTTTATTTCACCTATTTTATGAGTTTGAATTAGTTGGGGTGGTCTCAAGTTGTTAGATGTTCTTCCTAGAGAGGTACATACAAAATTTCAAGGGTTTTGTTTGAAAAAGGGAAAAATTGGGGTCTATGGCAAAGGGGTACATATTATATTATATGTGTAATTATATTATGTGGATTATGTGAGACATGGGTCATTAATCTATTGTGTGTGTGTGTTTCATGCATGTGTAGAAGACATGGAAATTCCTAGCCATCTCACCAACATATGGGGGATGGAACCTTATCAAAGGCTATATTGGAAAAAGTATAAATGCTTCATAATTCCTACTTATTTTGGGTGCAAACACAAAGTCTCTCTAGAGATTTGTGGATAAATCAGGTAGCATGGCATTGGATTACCTACTTTGAGTACTTCCATTGTGAAAAGGTCCATACATCACAATTATGATTAAGTGGCATGCAATAAGAAATGAAATCCTTCATAGGCATGGATCCCTTAGAGATTCAAAACAAAATTAAGGAAATAATATGTAACTCCAAGATTAAAAAAAATAAATAAATAAATAAATAAATTATAAGAATGTTACCCACTTTTAGGGGGGTTTTGGTCATAAGATAAAGATAAGTTTTCTCTATACATTGATTTGTGTTGTGTTTACTTTGTTTCATGAAATTGCTTAAATTGTGTATATCTATTAATTCCATGCACTGTTAGATGGATAATATGCATGCGGTCCCTTAGGCTATTCCATTCCCCTCTAGGGCTCCAGTGCTATTGTTCAAGGAATCTCAATTCTAAAAGCTCTAGAGATTCACTATTGTGGATAGTTTTGTTAGCATGCCAATGCATCCATGCACTTAGGCTTAATCATATTGTTGGAAACTAATCAATCTTCTCATAAAACCAATAATAGTGGCTTGCTCTATAACTATCTTCTCCTCTCCAAGAAACAAGAGTAAGAAAGAATGAGGAATCCCTCCCCAAACCATCAAAAAACATGGCTAATATATGAATGTTCAGAAGGTGCCATGCAACTTCCCCCTTGAAGCTCATGTAAGAGGCATTTTCTCAACAAATTCAAATATCAATTTAATAATATATACAAAACTTTAGTCTAACCTCTCCAGTCACAAACTCCACCCTCTCCACATTTCTGAGTGTGGCATAGATTTAGTTGTGGTGCTTATAAGCATAGGAAAAGCTCCCTCAATCTAGTAGTGCCATGGAAGCCACGATATCAAACAGAGCCTGCATCTAATTCGCTCTATGAAGATACTGTAAATGGATTGAACCTCCATGTCTACAAGTGTTCAAATGTATTATCTTAAACCTTAGCCATGTTAACCCACACGCAGAAATAGTTATGGCTGCAAAGCAATTCATAATTTTCTTACTACGGAGAGAAATCATACTTCTGAGTGGGTGATCTATTTTGAGCTCACATTGCAGTTGGTGAATGAGGATCAGGCATGGTATGGAGATTTTGTGTACATTAGAGGCATGCATGAAATAATGACTAGATGCCATGACATAAGGCGGCCTCTCATCCAAATGTGGATTTTTTTCCCTTAGTTTTATTTCGCCTTTGGGGTGAACTATGAAACTGACCTTTAGTCATACGATTGTTTATTACCATGTTCATTATTGTAACTTTATGGTAGAATGCACCATGTCGTTTTACCATTAATTTCGAGTTGCCCAACCTGGAGTTGACAAGCCTCGTTAGCACTCTTATCAACTTCAATGTTCTATTTTCTTAAGATGTGAAAGAAATCTTTATGAGGGAGTTCATCCAACAATGCTATGATTCTCTTCAGAAGATTTTCCAAGTGATTGGCTTTTAGCCAAGTTCCATTATGAAGATGTCGAATACTAAAAATCAAGCCTCCAAAGATAACAATATTAGTCACTTGAGTAGCTTTAGCTAGAAGCAGACCTTGCAACATATAGACTGTGCATTTCAATGTGATTGTTGGTCATATTTCCCAACCCCCATGTTCCCAATTCTCATGCATACCTTGTAACCAATTTTCCTTAGGAGCTAAACTACACACCTCCCCTTGTTAATCTACTTCTTATTTAACCAAGCTAAACATCAAAAATGAAAAATAATATTATTGCAATTATAATCATTGTCGTATTAATTGTTTTTTAAAATAAGTTAAAACTTTCTGAAACTATAACTTATCAAAAAAAAAATCTACTAATTGAATTTGTCCACTTATCAACTCACCCATAATCTCATAATATTTGTCCACTTATCCACTTATCAGCTCACCCATAATCTCATAATAAATGCGCACACCCCTACTTGTCCGCTTATCAACCCACCCATAATCTCATAATAAATGCGCACAACCCCTACAAACTATATTTAGTATCTATTAAATGTTAAAAAAAACCTAACATAATATCTATTAAAGGTTTAAAAAAACCCTAAGGTTTCATCTGAGGATAAAACCTTATAAACCCAACTTGGCACCCCTCCAAAAAGTTTATTGCTTCCAATAGTCCGAGAAGTTTGCAAATGAGATCTCAGCGCAGACATTGTCACTAGGAAAAGCAGAGTGATAAACACCAAGAAGATTTGGAATAATAAACTCGAGTCCGCCTCCTGCGTTTTTTCTTCTCCGTCTGAAGCTGAAGCTGAAGCTGAGCAGATAGAACAGTAATGCTAAAAGGTTGATATACAAAAGAGACACTGGCAAATGAAATTGGAAATGGGTTTGTTTGAATCTTGGCTGAAAGAGCAGAAAGAACAGTAATGCTAATGGGTTTGAGAGACAGAAGAGACACTGGCAAATGAAATTGGGAATGAGTTTGTTTGAATCTTGGCTTAAAGAGCAGTAATGCTAATAGATTCGGCTGAAAGAGAAGTAATACTAATAGATTTGTATTTGGAATTTCATTCTGTATAACAAAGCTTGCTTGTGTTACTGTTGTACATTGATCAATTGTGATATTGGCAATGGCAAGGGACAGACTAAGTGCATTGGATGATATATTGCTCTCTGGTCATATACTGTCAAAGCTTCCTTTAAGAGATGCAGTACGATGCTCGATTCTTTCCCGCAGATGGCGATCCCTCTGGATTTTGTTACCCCATCTCAAGTTTTCTAATGACGATTTTAAAGAAAAAATAGTTGATAACATCTTGTTTTTCCATCAGGCGGAACTGGAAAGTTTAGAAATTTCATTAATTTACCGCTATTTGTCAGAGGAAAGAAACATAAACAGGTTGATTTGGAAATCGCTTCGGGCTGCATCCCTAAAGAAAGTGGAAAAAATCACTTTAAAAAATGATACCTTTTCACTGCACGTTCCAAGGTCCACTGATGTTCGAACTGCCTTGCACATTCCAACTTCTTTGTTCTCCTGCGACCGCCTCACATTTTTGGCCATCAAGTGTTTTCAGCTGAAACTACCCTCATATTTTAGCGGTTTCAGATACCTTAAAACCTGTTTTATACTATCCATCAATATTATTGATGATATGCTGGAGCAACTTGCAGCCAAATGCCCTCTTCTGGAACGCTTGACTGTTGGATGCTGTCGTGTGGGCGTCAAATTTTTAAAAATTTCTGCAATCAATCTGAAATATTTTGATTTTGTAGGAAATCTGCATACAAACTGGCTGAGACTGACTGTCAATTGCGCAAAGCTGGTGAATTTCCAAATTTATGACTGTCCCCCAAAGTTGAGGTTGGAGCTAAATTCTTGTCGGGTTCTGCATTTGTCTGCAACAGAGCTTCATGTACTTGAAGGTCTTTCTAGCAGGAAGTTGCTCAGAAAAATTACCCTTTTGGGCTGAGTACTCGTGTACCTTCTCTCACAGTTCTTGGCCATTTTCCGAACCTGGAAAAACTCTGCATAGGAATTAAATCTTTCGAGGTTCGTACTTCCCTGACTTTTATCTTCCCTGACTTTCATCTTTTAAGTTAAATGTTTAAATAATCTTGTTTTTTGAGGAGATTTATGACGTTAAATTTTCATGGCAGAGCAGGCAGCAAGTTCTGCGGCAGGATGCTCGACCCTTCCACAGATGACAAAGTTCAAGCAGGAAATTGCTCCGCTAGGTTCCCTTCTCAAAAATTCTCCTTCTCTGCAAACAATGACGCCTACTCTACCATTATGCACTGAATATATCCATGAGCAGAGCTTTTTTAAGCGACTTTTGGGTTCGAACAGATCTTCTGGACAAGCTTCTCTACTTATAGCAGCAAAACATGGGGAGAAGCGCAAGAGATACCCACCTTCTTCAGATGATGATGATACCAGTTCTTCAGATGACGAATGTCTTCTTCAGATACAGACAGAATAGCGTGATCCAAACATCTCCCAAAAAGGTTCCATGATTCAATTGGTACTTCTGATGCATTTGAAAGTTTAGATTTTGGTTTGTAGGGTTATTTTTATTTGTGGTGTTGGTTGTTATTCTGGTTGTTTACAGTCGCTATAAAAACCATGTCAGTACAAAAACCAAGTGTAATGTTAAGTATTTTATCATGTTCAATAAGATCACAAATTTAATAGTGGAGTTTCTTTCAGTTTATCATTCAGAATTGTGCAATTGTGAAATCAGAGAATTTGGTTACAATTTTTTCCTCAATGATGGTTTCCTCAGAGAAAAAGGTTTGAGGTCCTAATCGATACTTCTAATACGTTTGAAAGCTTCAATATGATCATTAAGTTTAGATTTTGGTTTGTATGACTTTATGTTCATTATTCTTTGTGGTTTTGGTTGTTACTGTGGGTGTCCACAGTCACTGCAAAAACCAAGTGCAACGTTAGCCTTTTATCATATTCAATAAGATCACAAATTTAGTAATGGAGATTTGTGCCATTCAGCCAGTTTCTTTCAGTTTATGTCATCTTTCTTTTATAAGAAAGAGTTGGAGTTAGTTATACCATTTTTCATTCAGAATTTCGAAATCAACATATTTTGTTCCCATTGTTGTCTTCTATGAACAAACTGTAATTGCTCTATATCATTTGCTGCCTTAGACTGGAAATATTGCCAATCTACATAAAAATACTCAAAAGAAAATTTTCATCTTTCATCCTGATTTTCCAACTACATCTGGGGCTGTCTCTGCTATTGGGATCACATCTTTTTTGTTCTATGCTGCTTTTGTCTAGAATATGCCCTATGTAATTCCTTTCTTCGACTGTTAGGTCCAGCACCTTCAGATTCCCATGACATTTTGTGGATAGAGTTTCCAAGTTGAGATTCCAAGCTTTGTTGTAGAGCTTTCTAACATTAGTTTCTGTGCCTTTGAAGATCATTATGTTTCTTGCTAGCCAGATGTTCCAGAGAAGTGTACAGGGTAGGGCATTCCAGACCCTTCGAGCTGTATTGTTTGCTTTTCTTCCCCATGGGTAGCTTTTTTTCCATATGTGCAACACTTCAAATATACTAGTGCCAGGCACCCAGGGGGGATTGTGACTCCGAAAGGCTTCCTTCCAGCAGGCTAAAGCAAATGAGCAATCTATAAATAGATGATGGATTGTCTCTTCTTCATTTTCGCAGTTTGGACAGCAAGATGGTCCAATTATTCCTCGCCTTCTGAGGTTCTCAACAGTGAGGACTTTCCCTCTTAAGAGGATCCATAAGAAGAATTTGATTTTTGGGAGAGTTTCTGCCTTCCAAACAAGTCTCCAATGTGCCCAAATTTCCATGGGATACTCATTGATGCAGATCTGATGATAAGCAACCTTAATGGTGTAGATAGTGCCTGAAGGATCCCATCGAAATTCATTAGCAAGGTAGCGTTTGGAGGGCGCTATACCATGAAGATAAGTTTTCAGGTTGTTGAGACTGATTTCTGCATCTGCTGGTATATGAGGGAAACTCCAACCTTTCCAAGTATGGGAGTGGGCTTCCCATTGAGAGATCTGGGCCAGAGTTTGAATACTTGCACTGCTGAAAAGAGCTAGAATATACTGAGTACGAGGCCGTTGGATTATGGGTTGTTGCCCCATTATTTTGTCTTCTCCAATTCTTATGTAGCTGCCTCCTTTGGGCACTTTGGAAGTGTTTTGGTCAAGAAAAGGTATAGCTTTCTTACACATCCTCCAGATTTTAGAGCATGCTCAGTTGGGGAGCTCATGATCCAAAAGTTGGTGCCTTGGGTGGCTGAGGTATTTTTTTTCAAGAACAGTTTTCCACCAAGAATTCCTTCTAGTTATGAGTCTCCAAACCAGCTTGCCAGCAAAGGCGAGGTTTAGGAATTTCGATGATCTGATTCCTA
>APFE031727834.1:55121-88473 GCA_000404065.3 Pinus taeda | reverse complement strand
ATAGGTTAATAGTATTGAATCACAGTTCAGGCTCATAGAATGAAAGAAAAAGAGTTATACGTAGGTTTACCTTGACCAAGTTGCGTATATACGTAGGTTCATTGAGTAGAAGATGCGTATGCGTATACGCACTTTCACACACCAAAAAGCGCATACATGTCGGAAACTAATTTTTTGGGTCCGGGTCCATGGTATTTGGACCATGGTATTTTGGTATTGGTCCATGGTATTTGATCTGAGGTATTGACCCCAGGTATTTAGACCAAGGTATTGGTTCTAAGTGGTTTTGGACCATGGTATTGAGTAAGGCCTAAGACTATAAAAGGAGGAGAAGATCATTAGGCAAGTGTATGGAAAAAGTCTTGAATATCTGATGAAGTGTGAGATCTAGTATGCATGTTATGGGTTCATGATGCTTTGCTTGATCTGAGCCAAGGAGGAATCTCAGTCGTTGATGGAGGACAAGGTCTAATGATGGATCAGGATCTTATGGCTTGGAATGAATCATCTCTATATGGTTTGATCATGATTATCCTAGATCTGTATACTAACGTATGTAATGTTCTGTAAATATTATGATCTGGGTATAACTCAAGTTCAGAATAGCTGCATATCATGAATGAATATTTAGAGATGTATATGTTGGTTGAATATGATAAAAGCACGTACATACATAGGTTAGATACATCTAAATAGTGTATACCATATAAACTATGATGTTTGAAGTCACAGATGGTTCTAGTTGTTGATGCAAAGTTCTGAGTTCTGGTGACTGTTTACTGGTGTCAGTGTTCTGCATATTCAGATTAGTTGATTGTGTTTAGCTTAAATGTTGATGGATGAGATCTAATAATGGATCAATATCATAATGATTTATCTTCATGTGATCTGATGGACTAGATCTGGTTGCTAACACACGTATTATCCTTGTCTATGTAATGATCTGGGTATGTCTAAAGTTGGGAAGTGCAACGAATTTATAAGTAAGTATTTGATGACATATACACTGATTCGCTTTGGTGAAGTTGCATCTACAAGCTGGTTCAACTCTTCCAAGTAGTGTATGCACTCTGATGCATGATTTTTGATGATACAATTGGCTCTGAATATTGTTGCAGAGTTCTGTGATCTGCTCTATGTTCTGGTGACTGTGTTTTTGATAGGGTTTCAGTGATTCAGTGTTGGGTGATTAAGTGCTTCATGATGCAAGTGGTGATTGAATTTGTGCTTCAATGATATTGATGGGTCTAGTATGAAAATTGGATGAAACATGGCCTTCAGATTATGGCGGTGTGCTTTAGGAGTATCCAGTGTGAAAATTTACGAAACATGGTCCCTGGAGGAAGAAAGAAGATCACAGCCTTCTATAGGCTAGTGCCTGCATTCTGGTAAACATATTGGCCAGTACAAGAGCCAAGGGGTAGTAACTCCCTTCCAGTAGTAGCTAGAAAACGAGTGAAGGTTGGAGCCTTCAGTAGGCTGGCACCTATGTGCTAGTAAACAAATCGACTAGTACAAAAGCAAAGGGGGTTGTAGCTCCCTTCCAAGAGAAGCTAGAGAATGAGAGGAGGTTGTAGCCTTATGCAAGTAGAAGTCCGCGTACTGGTATAAGACTACTCCAGTACAGAAATATTGTAACAAAAGGAAGTTTCTTATTAAAAGAAGATAGAGACGAATTGCAGCTGGTGGTTTTCACCCATATTAGCTTTCCACCTTACATCTTGGTGTTCGTGTGTGCTTCTTGTGTGTGATGATCTGTTCTATTTTACTGCACCTATATATTGTTCTTATGGCTAATGAAGTTTTGATGCACTAATTAATGATCAAAATTTAATGGATTAACTATTTCATAAGTTTACTGTATATACGCTAGTTGCATTAGACACAGATGTGTGTACATGCGGGTTCCCTTAACTAAAGTAGCGTATATATATCTGAGTATGAAAATGAAAAAGTATTTGATTTGATAATACTGATTCACCCCCCCCTCTCAGCATTATTTCCAACAATTGGAATCATAGAAGGTCCTTTGGTAGAAGCTTGATCGCTTAAAGGAGATTCGTAGAACAATGGGAAAGAAGCTAAAGAAGAAATCGCATCAGAAGAAGAAGACATCTCAAAGGAACTATGACAGTGGAAGAATTGATTGGGGAATATGTGGAAGCAATGCTTTGGATTCAGAATCACCTCAGAATGAAGATGAACAAGCAAAAGAACTATCAGGTATGAGTTTGTTATCCTCTAGTGATACATTTCTCCATTCACTTGAAGATGATGAAAGTGATAGCTAAATAATTGAACTTGCTCTTATGGGTGAGGATGAAAGATATCAAATAGAGACAAAATTTAAAAGGCTTACGGACAAAATTAAAGATCAACAAGATCTATTGGACAAAAGGGAACGTGCCTCCAAAGAAGAAGCTACCAAACTAAAGGCTCAACTAGAGGAAGGAAACAAAGGAAGCTATTCAAGGAAAAGGAAGATCAATGTAAAAAGCTACAAGATGAAGTGAAATCATTAAGAAATGAAGTAAATGAAAGGAGCACAACAATCAAGAAACTCAGAGAAAGATCCAGTTACTATGAAAGTCTTGAAGCTAAGATCCTCTCACTAAAAGAAGATCTTGAAGAATCAAATAAGTAGAATAAATTACTTCTCCAAGCTCTTGAAAAACAAGAAAACTAAGTTCTTGAATTAAGACATCAGTTGGAAGAAGGAAGAAAAGATGAATGAATCATGAAGAAGCAGTCTCTTGAAAAGGAAGAACAACATCTGGTTGAGGTAAATATTCTAAATGATAAACTAGAAGAAAATGATAAGCTCTTACGATTTCAAGATAGTACTAAGATCTTGGATGATATTCTTAGTAGTCAAAGGTCTCCTGCTATCAAAATTGGTCTTGGTTTTCATGAATCTGTTGAAGGTGAATCTAGTTCACAAAGTAAGACAAGGTACTCTAATGAAAATTTTGAAATGCTCAACAAGGAAATGAGAGGTAAATCCCATAAACAACCAAGGAAAGGAATTATTCAAAGAAAATATTTTACTCCTAACTATGGAAGTGATAGCCGGTCATTTCCTCAATTGAATAATGTTGAATGTTATGTATGTCATAATTTTGGACATGTTGTAGCCAGATGTAGAAGAAGAATGGTTCAATACCATCACACAAAAGGATCATCACACTCCAGGTACTTTAAGGGATATTGTTTTTCTTGCAATATGTTTGGTCACAAAGCCATTGACTGCTATAGAAGGAATATGAAACATATGAGATGTTATGCATGTAACAAGCTTGGACATATAGCGAAGGAATGAAGGAACAAAGTACGAGCACCATACTAAAAGGAGAAAACATCATCAAACTTGAAGATATGGAAGAAGAAGGAAGTATAGTAAGAAAGATGTGGCACAACACAATATACAAACATAACAGACTCAGAGGGAGCTGAAAGTGTGAAACTTTAGTGTTCTAAATCTCATATGCAAGTTTCAAGAAAAGAAGTCACGTATATATGCGAATTAGTCACCGCACAGTCGTGTATATTTTAAGCTTGAGGAAAAGCAGTGGGACGAGCTCAGGAAAAAGGGTCTGATATGATTCAGTCCATTATTTTCTCTGTATGATAATGGTTACAATCTATTGATGATGTGTGGAAATGTCTTGATTCTCATAAGATGTTTAGAAGTTTTTTGATCCTAACTTGGTGATAATGATGCCTTGATACTTCTTACTGATATATGCATAATCAAATCTGATAGTAAACAGATGGCACAGGTTCAGGGGGAGCTTATTCTTTGAATAATGCATTGTTGGCATTATGATTATAAGTCCTTGGTGATGATCCTTATATGGCTAAGTGATACATATTGCTATGATATGGTTATGAGTTATCCATGACAAAATCTCATATGATTCTTTGGGTTACATAGTTGGTGTTCAGATCAAATTTGTGGTTGATGATGCATATATGTTGCTTACAAGGTAATCTTCAGAAGGATAAGGAGAAGCACAAAGCTTGAATACTCAATTTCATTACTTGATGATGAGTCACTCATATGCTGTTGTTGTCATATGCATAAAGATCATATAATACATTTATGATGCAAGATTCCTATAGTTCTTATCAAGAAGTCTTGACAAAAGATCTTGAGCTCAAGGTTTGCTAGATACATAGTGATATATACAATATGCTAGATACATGAAGTTGCATTGTTGGTTGGCTAAGATAATGGAGTTATTGCAGATCACATGAAGACATAACTATTTAAAGACATGATGATGATGAGTTCATATGTTGATCAGATACATGGATGGTATAAAAGAACACACAAATCTTGATGATGATGTGATGACTATGATGTTTTTCACATATGATATAATGTGAATGATTTTTTATGACATATGCAGAATTGATTCATGGAAGGTTATGAAAATGCTCAAGATCAAGAGGATGAATTGGTGCAGACATACCTAGTCACAGGTTGATGTTATCTACACTAATGGACATATACAGGTTGTTGGTCTGGATGTTGTTCATAGATGCTTATGGAGCAGATCATACATTGTGTATGATAGTTGCTAACAATTATCATGGTTTGTTTAGGTATTTGGCCTCTATATGTCATGTATATATTTTATCATCAAGGTCATGTAACGACCTATTTTGTTTCCCCACTATGCCTAGGATGGATGATGTAATGTTCTTGTTTTATCATGTATAGGCTTTTGGCATATCCCCACTTGGTTGGGTGGATGAGTCAAGTGTATCCCCACTTGATTGGAAAATTGATGTATGTATGAGTCATTGGTGATAGGAAGGTCATACTCACTTGGTTGAGTTGTAGAGTCGTGTTATTCTCTTGAAAAATATTTACACAAACTCGACATGTGCTCAGGGGGAGCATGGACGAATTGGTACCTCTTGGCATGTACAAAGGGGAAGCTCAATAAGAGATTTCAGTAGGTACTCAGGGGGAGTATGGATAGCATAATGTATATCAAGGGAGAGAACATCTTGCTCCGCCCTTTGCCCTTGATGTCAAAGGGGAAGAGTGACTTGGTGTTGTTGTTGCCATCAAGTCCAAAGGAGGAGATTGTTGGCATTATGATGAATGTGTTGTACTTGATGGCAACCCTCTTGTAGCAGAATAACTCACTTATACATGGTAACTAAATGAATCTTCACAAGAGAAATCAGATGTGAAATTAATACATGATAGTTGTGTTAACATATGTGATGCAGGGCAGTTCAAAGGAAATGACAGTTCACAGTATAGCAAGTTAACATTATGATATAGGTGTTGTCCTTGATGATGAAGATCAAAGTACTATAGGTTAACAGTATTGAATCACAGTTCAGGCTCACAGAATGAAAGAAAAAGAGTTATACACAGGTTTACCTTGACCAAGCTGTGTATATATGCAGGTTCATTAAGTAGAAGACGCGTATGTGTATACACACACCGAAAAGCGCGTACATGTCAGAAACTAAGTTTTTGGGTCCATGGTATTTGGACCATGGTATTTTGGTATTGGTCCATGGTATTTGATCTGAGGTATTGACCCCAGGTATTTAGACCAAGGTATTGGTTCTAAGTGGTTTTGGACCATGGTATTGAGTAAGCCCTAAGACTATAAAAGGAGGAGAAGATCATTAGGCAAGTGTATGGAAAAAGTCTTGAATATCTGATGAAGTATGAGATCTAGTATGCAGGTTATGGGTTTATGATGCTTTGCTTGATTTGAGCCAAGGAGGAATCTCAATCGTTGATGGAGGATAAGGTCTAATGATGGATCGGGATCTTATGGCTTGGAATGAATCATCTCTATATGGTTTGATCATGCTTATCCTAGATCTGTATACTGATGCATGTAATGTTCTGTAAATATTATGATCTAGGTATAACTCAAGTTTGGAATAGCTGCATATCATGAATGAACATTTACAGATGTATACACTGGTTGACTATGATAAAAGCATGTACATACATAGGTTAGATACATCTAAATAGCATATACCATATAAACTATGATGTTTGAAGTCACAGGTGGTTCTAGTTGTTGATGCAAAGTTCTGAGTTTTGGTGACTGTTTACTGGTGTTAATATTCTACATATTCAGATTGATTGATTGTGTTTAGCTTAAATGTTGATGGATGAGATCTAATAATGGATCAGGATCATAATGATTTATCTTCATGTGATCTGATGGACTAGATCTGGTTGCTAACACATGTATTATCCTTGTATATGTAATGATCTAGGTATGTCTGAAGTGCAGCGAAGTTATAAGTAAGTATTTGATGACATATACGTTGGTTCTCTTTGGTGAAATTGCATATATATGCTGGTTCGGCTCTTCCAAGTAGCGTATGCACTTTGATGCATGATTTTTGATGATACAATTGGCTCTGAATATTGTTGCAGAGTTCTGTGATCTACTCTGTGTTCTGGTGACTGTGTTTTTGACAGGTTTCAGTGATTTAGTGTTGGGTGAATTAGTGATTCATGATGCAAGTGGTGATTGACTTTGTGCTTCAATGATATTGATGGGTCCAGTATGAAAATTAGATGAAACGTGGCCTTCAGATTATGGTGTTGTGCTTCAAGAGTATCCAGTATGAAAATTTATGAAACGTGGTCCCTGGAGGAAGAAAGAAGATCGTAGCCTTCTACAGGCTGACACCTACGTTCTGGTAAACATATTGGCCAGTACAAGAGCCAAGGGGTAGTAGCTCCCTTCCAGTAGCAGCTAGAAAATGAGTGAAGGTTGGAGCCTTCAGTAGGCTAGCACCTACGTGCTAGTAAACGGATCAGCTAGTACAAAAGCAAAGGGGGTTGTAGGTCCCTTCCAGGAGAAGCTAGAGAATGAGAGGAGGTTGTAGCCTTCTACAGGTAGAAGCTTGTGTACTGGTATAAGACTGCTCCAATACAGAAATATTGTAAAAAAAGGAAGTTTCTTATTAAAAGAAGATAGAGACGAATTGCAGCAGGTGGTTTTCACCCACATTGGGTTTCCACCTTACATCTTGGTGTTCATGTGTGCTTCTTGTGTGTGATGATCTATTCTATTTTACTGCACCTGTATATTGTTCTTATGGCTAATCAAGTTCTGATGCACTAATTAAAGATCAATATTTAATGGATTAATTGTTTCATAAGTTTACTGGATATACGCTAGTTGCATTAGACACATATGCATTTACACGCGGGTTCCCTTAACTAAAGTAGCGTATATATATCTGAGTATGAAAATGAAAAAGTGTTTGATTTGATAATACTGATTCAACCCCCTCCCCCCCCTCAGCATTATTTCCAACAATGTGTGTGCATGTGTGTGTGTGTGTGTAGTGCATTGAAATTCATGTTCATCGAAAGGAAGTTATCTTAGGAAGCTTACTTAATCTCTTCAAGGTAACTCAAGAGGTCGGGTTACATTCAGAGTGGTATCAAAGCATCCAAGTTCAATACTTGGACCGGATGGGCTTCATCACAGGCAAGTGAAGGGGTTATGTTATGTAATACTGAGTTAGTGATTAGCTAATTGATTTATTGATAAACTGTGCTCATTGCTTGATCACTAAAGTTATGATAGGATGTGTTAACCGATGGTTAATGGCTCCATGGGAGCAGGAATGGTGATTGTAAATTCCTTTTGTCCCTTTTGTGTACCTATTGCATGATTGAATGATTTATTATGTATAATTGTAAATTGCTTGTGTATTAGCATGGGTTATTTGTTATCAAAGGAACCCCTTGATACTCTGTGAATGCAAGATCATGACCCTGATTGATGATTAAATGATGTTTTAGAATGTCTAACAATGTGCGTTAATGACAGCATGTCACAAGCAGCATAACATAGAAAGGTACAATGATGAGAACCAGAATGGTTGAATATAGTTCTGATTAGTCCCAACATAGAAATGATGGAGTCAGAGCTGATGGTGAGGAGAGGTAAGTTGGGAAGGGTGCAGGAAATCAATCCTCGAATTGGATGGATACCCTGAGAAGCCTATGAGACAAGGTGAGGAGATTTAAGGTTGATAATGAAAGGCTTGTAAGAACCCCAGAGAGGCAAGCTGAGATTAATGCGGTCATATTGCAAAGTCTCTCGGACTAGAAAAGACAAAGGTAATATGAAATAAGGACCAGTCATAGACACAGGAATAGCCTTCGAGAGTCTAAATAAAACACCAATGGAACATATGGGAGTGGATTCTGAAAGAGGCCCAAGAAAGGCAGTGAGGACACTGTGTCGGGGGGGAAATTTTGAGTACTCCAAGGGGAAGGGCTAGAGTGAAAACACCTCATTAAATCCACCCATGTAGTCTTGTCGTTCAAAGGCATCATTACTCTCACCATCACTATTTATCAAGGAGAAAACAAGGGGAACTTATGCCTAAATAATTTAAAAATGCAAACCCACCCATATTCGATGGAGATGTGAGAAAGGCAAAGGACACAAAAGCATGGTTGTTAGGGATGAATAAGTTCTTTATAATACATGACTACTCTACAAATATGAAGGCCAAATTTGTCTCTTATAGTTTGAAAGGAAAAATACTACAGCCATTACCGAGGAAGAGCTGACATGGGACAAGTTTGAAAAGCTCTTCTAGGAGCAATACCTATCTAAATGTTACTACGACAATAAAGCAAAGGAATTTTATAAGCTTGGGATGGGATAGATGACTAGTGAGGAGTATGTTACCAAGTTTTGGGGGCTATTGAGGTATGTCCCATATATCCTATATGAAAAGGTCAAAATTTAGAGGTTCATCAGTAGTTTTCCTATGGTATTTAGAGATAAGATCAAGTTGTTGGAACCCCAGACTCTGAAGGGCGTTATTAAAAAGCTATAGCATTGCTATGAGAAAGCAAGGCATAGACCCAAGACTAAGAGTAACTAGATGGCTAAAGGAATGTCTAGGTGAAACATGAGTTGGTCCAGGAAGAACCCAGAAGGAAAAGAAAGGAAATGCCCAGCTCAAGCAGGACAATCTCAGTAGAAGGTCAACAATACAGCTAGAGGCAATGCACAACAGTCGGAATCGGCACAACCCAGGATTGAAGGTCGAGAGCCATTTAAGTTTTTAAATCTTGGTGGGAATCACAGGAGAAAGGATTGTCCCCATCAGAAATAGGTTGGACCCAGAATCTACAATGCATAAGAGGCAAGCACGGTGGGTGATGTAGCCCAGAGTGTGCTCAGGATTTACATAGTGTTTAAAAACCACCAAGTAGATCACGAAGTATTCACCATTGAGATGGAAAGTAAGCTAAGAGAACAAGTTGTTTTGGTTTTTATTGATCCAGGTTCTGACTATAGTTATATCAGAGCAGAGATTGTTGAGAAGTGAAAATTGGACATTGAACTGCATAGAGAACCGTGGTTGGTTCAGTTGGCATTAGGGACAAAGAAAAGGATTACCCACTGGGTGAGGTCATGTGTTCTAGATCTCAATGGAATGACCACTAAAGATCACCTGAATGTGATACCATTGGGTGGGTATGGCATGTTGTTAAGAATGGATTGGTTGTAAGCTCATCAGACCAAGGTAGATTGATATGAAAAGGTAATAGAATGTCTAGGTGAGCAGGAGATGAAAAGAATATTATCATGCAAGAAGAAGCCTAAACCAGTTAGATTGATCACTGACACTCAGGCCAACCATGGTGGCAGGAAGCGATGTATGTTTCTCACAGTAAATGTTTCCAAAGATAGAGGAGTTGATAGTGCAACAGAGGGGGAGGAGGTAGACTTACTCCAAAGGCACCCAATGTTGCGACAATACACGCATGTATTTCCAATAGAAGTTTCGGGAATACCCCTTGGCTTAGCACCAGCATCGAAGGCCCCTTACAGAATGAGCACCCCAAAGTTGGTTCAACTAAAGCTACATCTAAAGGAAATGTTGGACAAGGGATACATAAGGCCCAAGTGTCTCTCCTAGGGGAGCACCTATATTATTTGTGAAAAAGAAGGATGGAACCTTGAGGTTATGCATTGACTATATACAACTAAACAAAGTAACCATCAAGAATAAGTACCCACTGCCAAGAATTGATGATCTCTTTTATCAATTAAGAGGAGTTGTAATCTTCTCCAAAATTGACTTGAGGTTAGGCTACCATCAAGTAATAATCAAGGAGGGGGACATTCATAAAACTGCCTTCCAGACGAGATATGGGCACTACGAATTTTTGGTAGTACTCTTGGAATTGCCAATTCTCCTGCCATGTTCATGTGTTTGATGAACAGAGTGTTGTGACCATACTTGGACAAGTTCATAATTGTGTTTGTCGACGACATATTGGTATATTCAAGAACTAAAGGAGAGCATGAGAAACATCTAGCCGTTGCATTACAACTATTGAGAGAGCACCACCTTTATGAAAATTTAGATAAGTATGAAATCTTCTAGACACAGATACACTACTTAGGGCATGTTGTATCCAAGGAAGGCATGTCAGTTGATCCAGATAAGGTCAAAGTCATCAAGGAGAGGAAAACTCCAAGGAATATAGATGAAATTAGATCATTCATGTAACTGGAAAGATATTAAAGGATGTTTATCTAAAAATTCTCCAAAATAGGCCATCCTTTCACAGCCCTACAAAAAAAAGGGAAGAGATTTGAATGGACTGCACAATGTGTATATAGCTTTGACCAGTTAAAGCAATTGCTCACTAGTGCACCAGTGTTCAGAGTTGCGGATCCTGACAAAGACTTCGTAGTATGTATCGATGTCTGCAAGGAGAGACTCGGGTAGAGTCTTAATGTAGGAGAGACAAGTTGTGTGCTACAGATCGATAAAATTGAGTAAACATGAGGAAAACTATGTGATGCACGACTTAGAATTGGTTGTTATTATTCATGATTTGAAAATACGGAGGAACTATCTCCTAGGTCGGAAGTTCACGCTTATGACAGATCATAATGGGCTCAAACATTTGTTTGAGCATCCCAAGTTGAACTCTAGGAAAGCTAGATGGTTGGCCACATTCAGCAAATTTGACTTCGAGATCAGATACGTAAAAGTGTAACACCCCTATGACTAGTTTTTATACAGTTACTATTTTTAGACATTGAATTATTATTGGATGTAATGGTGAGGAAGGCCATGATAGGACTCATGTCATGATGAAATTATATTATTATTATTGAGTTAATAAATAAATTGCTTGGAAATATTCAGGAAAGAGCACTAGAGTGTACAAGCTTCTTGTCAGCTTAGGAAAACTTGTGGCGGTCAAGTCCACGTGATGGACCTTCCCAAAAAGTCTCCTAAAAATCCTTGGGAGAAAAATAAATTAAATTAACATAATGGGAGAGAAATATTATGTTAATCACATAGTTGGAGAGAAATACTAAGGGGGGGTGGAATAAAGCACTGCAGGAGGGAAAAGCGTGCTTTAAAGAAAAATAAAAGTATGTTTTCGAAGAAAAAAAATATAAAACAAAAAATCTTAAGAAAAGAGGTTGGAATACCTTAAAGCATGATGCTGCTAAACTCTATTGGGAATAAAATCTATAAAAGGAACCACCTAAGAATCTGATCCAAAATGGATCCAGAATAGACTTCTAAGTCTAAAATGTTCCTCACAGAGGAAAATGAAAGTCTAGGGCTGCTCTTGGAAATAGTCCCATTGCATAGATCGTTTCATTCTGAATCTAATGCAACTTGAATGGGCTAAAATGGACTTTGGATGATGAAGTTATCACAAAAAGAAGCTTGTCTTTGTTCCTTTGAAAAGGAGGCAAATTCTTCCAAAAATGGCATAAAAGGCCTTATAAAGGAAAATTGCATCGGAAGGGTTAAGTGGAGGACTTAAGGCAAGGGCGTAAGGAACCCCTAACTGCAACCTCTAACTTATCGCATCGGAGATAGGCCTTCGCCCGATATCGGGACCCTAGGCATAGCGACATGCGACTGGGCGATATGCGATATGCGATGGAGCGATTGCGATATTGGTGTCGGCGGATCAATGTCGGCGTATGCCATGGTATAAGGAAAGAACCCTTGGGTCGTAGCGAATGCGATATGCCGATAGTGACATGCGATCACAGCCATCGGATCAGGAAAAGGGATCAACGATCAAGATTTAATCGATGGTCGGGATATCGGTGATCCCCGATGCCAGGGCCAATGTGATTGCGATTGCGAAAGAGATAAAGGGCCAGACCTGATGGGATTATAGACCCGATTGGATAATATTTGAAATACAGAAATTCAGATTTTCAAAGTATTTCCCGTGTAAATGGGTTTTTGGCCATTTCGCCATGCAACTTGCGATTTGTGATAGGAAGGCGAGCCTGATGGGATTATGGACACGATTCTATAAATTTTGAGTTCTGATATAAAAGTGTTTTCGGGCTTTTTCTGTGTATTTGCGCATTTCTATTATAAAACTGAAATACAAAGGAAATGACCCGAAGCGATAAAGTCGACCCGAAAGATTTATAGATGCAGCTTTGTGTTATTCGAGTTCCGTGGTAAGTGGGATTTCGGGCGAACCTCAGGCGGTAAGTGGCATTGGATGGGCTCCGCTCGATCCCATACACTGGCCAACATGTGGCATGGCGCAGGAGAGAGAAAAATGCCTTTTCGAGCAGGTAATCTCTGTGTACATAAGCCACCCAAACTAGATGTCAGCCATTGGATCAGAGATCAGTCAGATCAACGGTGTGAAATACAAAGTGGCTTGCAACAACCATAAAAGGTGGACTTGGTGGGATTGTAAGCGCGATCCTATATTATTTGAAGTCCGGTTAAACGCCCATGATGGGTTTTTCATGCATTTCCTGTGTATTTTTGTTATTTTGGTTGTTATGGCTAGAGGAAGGCAAAACGATTGGGTTTCCCACGCCGATGGTTCCTTTCCACTGCGAATGGATTCTTGTGGTGAAACAGTCGGGTTTTCCATGATGGAGGATTGTAACCAATGCCACACAAATACACAGAGAGCTCAATGGGCACAGGGGAGAGAGTCTTGGGAATGCACGTAGAGGTTGAGAAAAACACCAAAAACTCAGAGAAAGGGGATTCTGGAAGGCATAGAGGCCGAGGGTAACGCGTTGAGGCAACTCACGGAGCCAAGAGCCAAGAGTAGAAGGCAAAGAGCCGAGAGTTAGAGCTTAAGATAGCTGCACAAAACCAGAGGGTCGATAGCAGCAAAGAGTCAAAGGCCAGGGCCAGAGCCAGGGATAAGATGGTGTTATAAGCCCATTGCGTCTGTGTAATCCAATGGATTTGAGTGTGGGGCTTGTAAAAGAATTGATGCCATAATCCCAGAGAACCTAGTCGAGTTGACTAGAGCTCAAGGAGATGCAACCCAAGAGTTTTGGGTGAACTCCATATTAATATTGTCGTTATGTGTGTTTGTTTATTTGCTACATTATTCACTATCACATGTATTTAAATATTAGCATAAGCAACAAAAATTAAATAAATTAACAGTTAAAGGCAAATATAAGCATACACCTATTTTCAAGCACTTTTAATTCTGCATTTGGTTAATCACTAGATCTTGGGAATATACATATATAAGCTTTGGAGTGGGAGAGGTTCTTGTAAGTTAGACAAGAAGCCTTTAGTGCCCAATTTTCAGATCAAGTGGTATCGGAGCTTCAAAAGTTGATTAAACCCACCTTCAAAGAAGGTTATATCAGAACTGGTCATATCATGATGCAAGTGGTATCAGATCAGAATGCTTGATTGACAGAGCAAAGATTGCTTGTCTGAAAGGTGTTTGGGCAGTCAAGGATTGATTATCTGATTAATTGTATGCTTGTTTGTAGACTGACTATTGTTTAAGTTTGCAAAGGTGAAGGGAAAGCTATTGATAGCTCAGTCCAGGAGAGGACAAAAAGGAAGAAGGGTTGAAGGCATTCTTCTTATCCCAAAGGACCTCAAAGCAATCCTTGAAGCACAAGAGGTTTGTTGCAAAAGGTTGTTTGAATAAGCTCTTTGTTAGTCTTGTTTGAAGTTCTTTTGTTCATTTTGAATGAAAACTTCTACAACTGAGTCCCCAAATTCCTCCTTCATAACAAGATTCTTTGATGGAGACATGAAGCAAGACTTGTTCATCATGATGGACAAGGTGAGATAAATGTATGAGGATGGAAGGAAGAGCAACATACTTAGAGAGTAGTTGAATTCCGTGGAGGAAGAGAAGCAGTTGCTTTATGAGAAATTGCAAGAAATGGAGAGGCAACTTCATATTGCAAATATGAACTTGAAAAGAATGCATGATTTGGAGACATAGTTCTTTGTTGCCAAAGAAGCCTTAGTCAAGTATCAGCTTGAAGAAGAGGTAAAAAATTCATGTTTTTCTTCAAATTCTTCTAAGAATTCTTATATGGGTTCTTTTGAAAAACATACCAGAGGCATAGGTTCCAAGTTAATGTCCAAGATGGGCTATGAAGGAAAAGGCTTGGGAAAACATGCACAAGGTATTGTTGAGCCAATAATAGTTGAGGAAAGGCCTAAGTATTTGGGTCTTGGCTATGGACAGTCTTATGGAGAAAGTTCCAAAGCTGCCATGAAGGCCATTGAAACAGTTCCAAGAAGGAGTTTCTTTTCAGGTGTTCTACCTCAAGATTATGAAGAAAGGCAATAAACGTGAAAGAGAGGTATAAATATGGTTCTTATCATATTCCTTTTGATTATGTTAAGCATGGTAAATTTCCATATAAGTATGGGAAAGGAATTGCATGTTCCTTTTGTGGTTTGGATAACCATAGTGTTTCTAGATGTTGGAAGGGAATGGCCACATGGACAAGGAAAATCATGTTGTCAAGGGGATGCACATGTGTTGAACTTACTACCATAAGCAAGGACATATTGCTACAAAATGTTGGACTCTGAATCCAACAATTCTTCCACAAAAGCTGAAGAAGGTGGAAAGAGAAAATGGCAGAAATGGAAAGGAAGTTTCCATGGATGATGTGTTTTAGGATGATTCACGTGTTGATGCTGATGTGCAGACAAAGGAAAGACCTTTGAAATGGATTAGTAAGAAATGGCTAGAGTTATTATCCTATTAAGATTGCATTTCTATTGATATAAGGCATCTATTTGCATTTCTTTGTTAATGGAATGCAAGTTTCCGGATTTTACCAAGAAGGTGAATGGAGAAGTTGAGTAGGAGACTCACTGCTGCAACATTATATTTCATTTCAGCTTCGAAAGTACAGTGTGCCTAAGCGAAAGTTGAAGGATGAAATGCATGCATAAGCTTGATGTGCATGAACACAGGGATGCTAATGATTTCCTTGTATTTGAACATGTATGTGTAATTAAATTATAGGGTTGATTGCTTTGACATGCATGTGATGCAATATTGACTTGGGAAAAGTTGATTTGGTCTCCAAGATGGAGATAATGATGAAGTGTTTCATCTTTTGAAAAGACGTAAAGACATGCTTGACTTGAAGGGTCATTTGTTTTAAAGGCATATTTTGTGGGCTTGTTATCTAGTCCATCATTTGTATGCAGATGTAAGACATGGAGGTATTCACAAAATGTGAAAATCTGTTTCTTTTGTTGAAGTAGAAGTTTAGGTCATCCAGTTGTTGTCTATATTTCTATTGTTGTTAACAATTGTTGTTGACAGCTTGTCAAAAAGGTACAAATGAAAGTCTTTGTGAAGCAGATGTAACTTTACATTGGTTTGGGCCACCTTAGATCAATGATCAAGGAAGAGAAGTTCAAACTACCTTCTGTAACCTTCTCAGTAGGAGTCTGCATGAAGTCAAAGAGGAAAACAGTTCTCCCCAAGAGGACCAACACATCTAGAAGGAGAGTGGTCAAAGGCTTTGGTTCAGAGGCACTATGCAAGGCAAGTTTATGGAGGTTGAAGAAAGAAGAGGGTGTTGTTACTCTCATTTACTGTTCAGATCAGTATATCAGTCTTTTGGAGACCAAAAGTTCTTTTAGTAGGAAGGTGTGATCCAAAATGGATCTAGAATAGACTTCTAAGTCTAAAATGTTCCTCACAGAGGAAAATGAAAGTCTAGGGCTGCTCCTGGAAATAGTCCCATTGCATAGATCTTTTCATTCTAAATCTGATGCAACTTGAATGGGCTAAAACGGACTTCGAATGATGAAGGTATTGCAAAAATAAGCTTGCCTTTATTCCTTTGAAAAGGAGGCAAATTCTTCCAAAAATGGCATAAAAGGCATTATAAAGGAAAATCGCATCGGAAGGGTTAAGTGGAGGACTTAAGGCAAGGGTGGAAGAAACCCCCAACTGCGACCTCTGACTTATCGCATCGGAGGTAGGCCTTCGCCCAATATTGGGACCCCAGGCATAGCGACATGCGACTGGACGATATGCGATATGCGATGGAGCGATTGCGATATCGACGTCGGCGTATGCCATGGTATAAGGAAAGAACCCCTGGGTTGTAGCGAATGCGATATGCCAATAGCGACGTGCGATCTCAGCTATCGGATCAGGAAAAGGGATCAACGGTCAAGATTTACTCGACGGTCGGGAGATCAGTGATCCTCGATGCTAGGGCCAATGCGATTGCGATTGTGATAAGCGATAAAGGGCCGGATCCGATGGGATTATAGACCTGATTGCATAATATTTGAAATATGGAAATTCAGATTTTCAATGTATGTCCCATGTAAATGGGTTTTTGGCCATTTTTCCATGCGACTTGCGATTTGTGATAGGAAGGCAGACCCGATGGGATTATGGACGCGATTCTATAAATTTTGAGTTCTGATATAAAAGTGTTTTAGGCTTTTTCTGTGTATTTGTGCATTTTTGTTATAAAACCGAAATACAAAGGAAATGACCTGAAGCGATAAAGCCAGACCTGAAAGGTTTATAGATGTGGATTTGTGTTATTTGAGTTCTGTGGTAAGCTGGATTTTGAGCGGACCTTAGGCGGTAAGTGGTATTAGACAGGCTCTGCCCGATCCCATACACTGGCCAACACGTGGCATGGCGCAGGAGAGAGAAAATCACATTTTCGGGCGGGTAATCTTCGTGCACATAAGCCACCCGAACTGGATGTCAGTCGTTGGATCAGAGATCAGGTAGATCAATGGTGTGAAATACAGGGGCTTGTGACAGCCATAAAAGGCAGACCTGATAGGATTGTAAGCGCGATCCTGTATAATTTGAAGTTCGATTAAATGCCCATGATGGGTTTTTCATGTGTTTCCTGTGTATTTCCATTATTTTGGTTGTTACGACCAGAGGAAGGAAAAACGATCGGGATTCCTGCGCCGACGGTTCCTTTCCACTGTGAACGGATTCTTGTGGTGAAACAGTCGGGTTTTCCATGATGGAGGACTATAACCGATGCCACACAAATACACAGAGAGCTTAATGGATGCAGGGGAGAGAGTCTTGGGAATGCATGCAGAGGCCGAGAAAAACATCAAAATCTCAGAGAAAGGGGATTTTGGAAGGCACAAAGGCCAAGGGTAATGCACTAAGGTAGCTCAGAGAGCTAAGAGCTAAGAGAAGAAGGCAAAGAGCCGAGATCTAGAGCTCAAGAGAGTTGCGTAGAACCAGAGGGTTGATAGCAGCAAAGAGCCAAAGGCCAGGGCCAAAGCCATGGATAAGATGGTGTTCTAAGCCCATTGTGTCTGTGTAATCCAATGGATTTAAGCATGGATCTTGTAAAAGAACTGATGTCATAATCCCAGAGAGCCTAGTCGAGTTGACTAGAGCTCAAGGAGTCGTAGCCCAAGATTTTTGGGTGAACTTCATATTAATATTGATGTTCTGTGTGTTTGTTTATTTGTTGCATTATTCACTGTCACATGTATTTACATATCAGCATAAGCAACAGAACTTAAAGCACTTAAAAGTTAAAGGCAAATATAAGCATACACCTATTTTCAAGCACTTTTAATTCTGCAATTGATTAATCACTAGATCTTGGGATATATATATATATATATATATATATATATATATATATATATATATATATAAGCTTTGGAGTGGGAGAGGTTCTTGTAAGTTAGACAAGAAGCCTTTAGTGCCCCATTTTCAGATTAGAATCAAAGGGGGATTCCTGAAGGCAAGAAGTCTTAGCTCGGGGGGAATTAGTGGAGGCAGTTCATGGCTTGGTGGAACATGCTCTATTCCTGAGTATTCCCCAAGAAAAATATAAGGTTGCATAAAATATTGTTAATATTTTATTGTTGAATTTATCTTATTGCTGATTTTGCAGCATTCAATGATATGTATTGATAAAATAGAGAAGATGAGGTATATTTGTATACAGTTGTTTATATTATCGTTTGCATACATAGTTTATTATTTTCCTATGTTTTCCTATCCACAAAAACATTACAGGGGCATTAAGAGGAGAATTAAACTCTCTTGTTAGTGATGAGAATTATGATGAATTCATAAACAGTAACACTAGAATGGAGATTTAGGTTTAACGATATAGGCATAGTTGTTTTTAATTGTATTAGAATTATCAACCATTAAATTCTATGTAAATAAATAACCTTTTTTTAGGGCATGAGACTATATGTTATTTGCATGTGTTTTATTGTAGGTAGTATATGGACATAATAGAGATAGGGTAGAGTCTAATAGTCTTATAATAAATTTACTTACTGACGCATGTGGTAAATTTCGCGGGTATTGATGAGATTTATTACTGTATAAATATGACAATCTTCAAAAGTATTGAAGTACAGGTATCATGAAGGATTTAAATTCATATACTAGAAGATAGTTAGAAGAGCAACAAGAGGCTGCACAATTATTCTATGGGATGCATGCATAACCACGATAATATCAAAACTCTTTTGAATGTTGTTAGGTATATCTAAATTAGGAAGGATATAATTAGTATACCTATAGGAACTCGACTTGGGTAGTGCAAAGATAAATTGTACAGTTATGGCTAATAGATGGCATGAATGATGAGTACAAGAGCGTCCACTAGAGAGAAATAATTTAACCAGTAATCATAAATCTATTTCTTTCCATTTAGAATTATTAAGATGTCAAAATAGTTGTGAATGAATTGGGTCAGCCCATTTATTCAACTAAATTTGGTTATGTGAAGTGATCCATGTTTAAACGAATCTTGCTTGGTAAAAGCACAAGGTGCATTAATAAAATGAATAATTGTAAGACATTGCTAGTAACATAACCAATAAAAAATATATGTTGCTTGTATGGAGAAATTAAAACAGTCGTAAACAAGAGCTAACACATAATGATTACCTCAAAAGTAATTATGTACACACACTACACCAGAACTTTATGATAATTTATATAGATATTTCTACATTAAACTCATACTTGAATTATAAGATTGCGGAGTTCCAAATTGTACACATATCTTACTATCATAACTATATTGATAATTATGCTATGGAGGGAAATTCAACACAAAAACTAATCACATGTATTCAACAATTATGGAAACCTTGTTGGATATAAATTAAGAAAAAAAGAAACCAAAATAATCCAACATCAACCTTGAGACGATCTCAGTTCAGCATTGTAAATTTGTGATTGTTACAACCATAGTCCAGTTTTTGGGACATAAGTGTTGTGAAAAGAAAAAAAAAATTACAAGCCATATCAGGCTCATGAGACCAATGTAGGCTACAGGCCGAAGGCCATCCAGTTCGCTCTAGCTAAATCTCCTGAAGGGTGACTTGAATATAAGGGTTCTTAGCTAAAAACCCTATATGGCATTGGAACCCTTTGTTTTTATTTCACTCCATTCAAAATCGAACAGCCAGATCATGGGTAACAAAAGTAAAGACCAACCTGTAACATGATAATTAGAAATTAGAAGTGGAGGGAGCTTCTCTGCCAAAAGGAGGTGAGTGAGAAGTAATTGTGGAAGTACTTGTAACACATTCATTCAAACAAGAGTACAATGAAGTGCAGTATTGAATTCAAACCTCAAGTGGTTACTTAGAGCGATTCATACATGTAATTGTAGAAAATTCCCATGCTTTTCCTATGGTACATTCAAGGAAAACCCGTTAGCACCTTCAAAACATGCACCGCTTGTTTGGACTCCAAAAAGAAGTAAATAACTAAAAGTGCTTAAAATTTATATAGGATAAGTGGAATGAGAACCAGGGAACCTAGAGCCACGATGCCTAAGCTTCTGTTGAACAAAGGGTGGTACCAGAGAATGGATGACCCTATTTGACTGGAAAATGTATAGGTACTTGGTATTTAAAAAAAACATAATAACCCAGTACTCAACACAATGTGAATTTAGTGATAGACTAACCTTAGGAATGTATACTATGACCAAATGAACAAATATGTTTTACCTGACGAAGATCCATGAGCAGTGCGATGTATTATTTCAGTTAGAAAAGGAGTTCCCTAACATCCAAGAGAGGGAACTCAGTAAAATTGATGAACAAACATGTGTTATAATAATAAATTGAAATATAGGTATAGTGTATACCCTAATGGTGACCTCTATTATCCTCGTAGTAACATGGTTAAACGAAAATAATATCTTTGAATCCAGATGGTGTGCCCTTATCATAGAGGGAAGATATATTAAATTGGTTAAGGGTTCTTCTCCCTAGTTTCTATTATGTTTGGTAGGGGGATAAATCTTCATGGGTTATCATCCATAAGTGTGAAAGAATGGCGTTGCTAACAAATTATGAGTTATTATGATGACACTTTATAGACTAAGTAGATCCATACAAATAAACACAGATAACCAAATTATTAAAATAAAAAAATGGGATGGAAAATGAGGTATGTGACATATGGTATCATAGCTGTAGGTTCAATATTGAGGCCTATGAAAAAACCACCATTTGAAGCAAGGAATGAGCACCGACTAGATCATACTTAGGTATAAATAGAAGATGAATTATCCCCTTCAACAGCATAATGGTTGAAAGGAGTAACAAATTAACCTGTATTAAACCAATTCATGAATTAGTTGACGAATAGAGATATCAGTAATTTGATACTTGTTAGAGGTACAACTCATATGTGAGAGTGGTATTAATTCCTGACTACTTAAAAATAAAATTGTATTAAGAGTTCAAGTGTATATAAGAAAATGACCCTTAGTAAGGTGAGATGCAGTATGAAAAGTAAATTGACAAAAGATGTAGAAATAAACACACTGCTCAATCAAATAAATTTCAAGAAATAAGACAAGGCTAAGGAATAAATCATGTGTTGGGGATATCTATGCAAATAAAGAGAATTTATACGAGAAAAGAGAAAATAAATTACTAGCAAATACTTACCTGTTCAAATTTAAAGAGAATGAAATACCATTATACTATGAGAGATGTAATAGATTATTGAGAATGTCCAACGATTATGTACAAATGTTTTGTTTTAGGTGCTAAGTGCCACAAACTCAATAATGATATTCTGTATACCAATTTTGTATAGAAGAGAAATACCTCTTTTGTCCATCATAAGCTTGTGGTTGAAGTAAATAGAGTACAATAATAGAAGAAGTGATTCCATTCTTGGTCTTACATGTAATGATAGTACAAAGAAAAATCAAACAAATATTTTTACAAGGAAGGGGAAAAGGAATAGTACCCAACAAAGATTTACGAGAAATTCCTTAAGGCCTACTGTTATATACAAATTTTTACTGTAGTAGATTTCTTTATCTAATGAAAATGGGAGACATGCATACAGTTAGAAATTAGAATTTATTTTCCAATTACCTTGCAATAGAAAACAGTCTATGGGATTTGACAAGTTATTACTATTATATACGAATTGTATGCCTTACAGCCATGAAACTCATTCTAAGAAAGATGATCTCTTATATGTTAAATCCAAGACCCATATATAAAAGGAGAGATGTGGGATGAAATACAAGAACAGTTGGCAGAAATTATGACACACAAAAAATGATGTGAGGTATAATTTCCCTGAACAAAAGTCTAGAGGTATATATTATTATAGCATTGAATTGTTAGCAATACTTTTATATGAAAGCACTATATATATATATATATATATATATATATATATATATATATATATATATATATATATAATATATATATATATATATATATATATATATATATATATATATATTACAAATATGTTACACGAGTAAGTTTCCTAAATAATAACATATAGTCGAAGTTAGTTGTGACATACGAGATATAGAACATGTGCAGAACAAGTACCACTTAAATACAATATGGAAAGTGCAAAGATTTATTATTTTTGTCACTTGATGGTGAACTTTAAAAACATAGAATACACAAAAATAAATAAATAAATCATTCATATCTAGGGAGGAATGTAGTGCTCTGATAATAAAATCAAGAAGCTTTTAAATGTGTTTAATGGCTTAAGAATAGTGTTAGGCACATAACGGAAAAAGGAATTCTGAAAAGAATCCAAATAACCAAGTACATATTTATAATTTAATGGAAGTAAGATGTAGAATCATAGCTAATAATGATGTATATTATTGTTCTATTCAAGGAAGAGATACAATGGAAGGAACACCTGATAGACCACCTCACTAAAAAAATGGTTAGGTAAATCTTATAAGCTAGAGTAAGGCAGTACAAGAAACATTAAAAAAATTGTTCCATATGAAGTGGAATCCAACAAAAAAAAAACTTTGCATAACAAAAGAAATCTTCTAGAAAAAATTGGGATTATATGGAATAAAAATATATATATCCATGGGTAAATACATATTGATACATATAGGGGTATGTGGAATAATGGAAGAATTCAAGAACTTAAATTATGAAACAAGAATATTAACAAATTGTCTAAGAAAGGTTATTGACCCTGGGGATGAGGAGCATGTATTGCATCCGCATAATACAAGGCATTGTAAGTATAACAAAGGTTAAGAACATGTATCCTACAAATACGGTTAGCACAATAACAAAAAGTACTAGAAAGGATTTTCTTGAGCATATTTAATATTAATATTGATACAAATTAAACATTTCTATCAAGGAAATAGCTAAATAATTTTGTAACCTCCTCGTTTCAGGAGACTCAAGAACTGATTAACTTATGGATTAAAAATTACAAAGTTTAGATATGTGAATACCCTCAATAATTGGAACATAGAGTGTGACCAATGAAAAATTCCTAGCAAGAAAACATTAAAATACACACACACACACACACACACACACATATGAAATCCTTAATAGGAAATTACAATGGCCGTGAAGAAGGAAAAATAGATTTTTGACTGGAGAAAAAATAAATAAAAATAAAAATTGAAGGATGAAATAGTCCTCAAACTTATATGGGATATAAAGTAGAGGGATTGTATCCAAGAGAATTGTTTGACAAGAAGATATCTGAGGAAAATGTGAATAGTCACATAAGGGAAAGGTCGCTAAATATGTGATATATACGCAATATGGGATAGAATATCATCATAAATTGTGGTGAGAGAAAAAACCAATCACTAGAACAAAAAAGTAGATAGAATAATAGGAGACAATCAAGTTAAAAATAATAGAAATAGTGTCATTTTAACTACCCAAGAAACTAGAAAAACATAAAGGCACTCAGAGGTAGTGTAATAAAGGTGAAGAAACGGTCAGCCTTACACAGAAAAGGATAAGATTAAAATGGACCAAAGCTAAAATTAGGAGTGAAAAAATGTAATCCCCCAAGTCTAACTGCAATAAACCTTTATTAGGGCAAAGAAAATAATTGATTGTCAACAATTTTTGGACTAAAATCGTCTCAAATTTATATGGGATTAGAGATTAATATTGTTATTTTGTTAGAAACTTCACAAATGAACAAAAATGACCATAAAAGTGGTTGATTGGAATGATGTAATTAGATAACCTGGAAATGTTAGTTGAATTCTTGGAGTAGCCTAACAAAGTGGAAATAATAGTTTCCTGAATCGGGCATCCATAATTAGGAAATAAATCCCCAAACTTAAATTTTGCTAGATGATGTATTGTTATAATATATATGCAAACATGTGTAAAGATGTTTGGAATAGATAAAAGAAACAAATTATGCCAACATGTTATATGTTAAGACATTCAATGCACCTAGAAATGCAAAAGGGAAAGACTCCATGATTTTACACAAGAGTAAGATGCACACATTCTTTATAGATAACATACAATGTAGGCCAAACCAGAAAATTCAATAGAATGAGCTAAATGAAAATAGTGGATAAGGTGTAAAAATAAAAAGGGGCGTTGTAGAGTCGGGGAATTATATTTTGTTTGGACAAGAAACGTGAAGTATATCAAGATAAACCTTAATTATCTATGTTAGTATTGTAAATTTCTTATATTTTGTCCTCGTACTTGTGTAGGCCTATAGAATGGTATAGAAACATGCAACAGTACCATCATGATGGAATTAACTAAGTCCACCTTGGAACGAAATTGATAATAATATAACAATGATAAAAGTGGCATAGATAATAGGTTGCTCCACACTTAAGTATGCATGACAATGGTATCAAAATAAACATAAAAAATAAAATGTTGCAACTAGTTATTTGATTATTATGGCCTCTGTGTAAATGAGATGAAAGGAAAAGTGGAAATTGCATATTTTTTATTTCACATTGAATGATGTCCATGTGACTTGGTATAGTCGTGAATAAAAGGACAAAAGAACCCATTGGTATTGTGGAATAATATACTAATATTGTTGCCTTGTTGGGTGCATGTGGATAGTTTTGTTGGGTGCAGGTGGAATGCATGGATGAAAATAGGAAGTACATGTGTTAGCATGTATGAAAACCTGTTAGGGAAGGAGCACCAAATGATTATAAGAGTATGCGTACTGCAGAGTGGAGCCAACACTCAAAATAAAGAAAAGTGAAAGTATTTAATATTGAAGACATGGGTGTAGGAATAAAAGAAGAAATGCAAGAGGCACTTCCTTCCCATCTTAACAAAAGATGGAAATGAGGGAACATCTAGGACGATGTTTTATTAAAAGGAGGGGAAGATTAACACCCCTATGACTCTGCTTTTTATACAGTTACTATTTTTAGAAATTGCACTATTATTGGATGTAATGGTGAGGGAAGCCATGATGGGACTCATGTAATGATGAAAGTATATTAATATTATTGAGCTAATAAGTAAATTGCTTGAAAATATTCAGGAAAGAGCACTAGAGTGTCGAAGTCTTCTTGCCAGCTTAGGAAAAGTTGTGGTGGTCAAGTCCACATAATGGACCTTCCCTAAAAGTCTCCTAAAAATCCTTGGGAGAAAAATAAAAGAAATTAAATTAACATAATGGGAGAGAAAGATTATGTTAGTCACTTAGTTGCAGGGAAATACTAAGTGGGGTGGAATATATAATTGTGGGAAAGAAAATTGTGCTTTATATATATTATATATATATATATTTATATATATATTACAATATACATATATAATAATACATATTACATATAATATATATACATTTATCATTATATATATATATACATATTAGTATATATATATATATATATATTATAATATTATTATATATATTTATATATATATATACATATTATAATAATATATATATATATATATATATATATATACATACATACATATATATATTACATATATATATTATATATTATCTATATAATATATATATATATTATATATATATTATATATTTGAAGAGGAAAAAAACTTAAAAGCAAAAAGGCCTAGGCCAAAAGGTTCGCAAACCTTTAAACAGGACGCTGCTTAATTCTTACTGGGAAGAAAATCTATAAAAGGAACCACCTAAGAATCAAAGGGGGATTCCTAGAGGCAAGAATTTATTAGCTCGAGGAGAACTGGTGGAGGCAATTCATGGTTGGGTGGAACATGCTCTATTCTTGAGTATTCCCCAAGAAAAAGATACAATTTGGTAAAATCTTGTTAATATTTTATTATTGACTTTATCTTAATGTTGATTTTGTAGCATTCAATGATATGTATTGATAGAATAGAGAAGATGAGGTATATTTGTATGCAATTGTTTATATTATAGTCTGCATACATAGTTTACCTTTTTCCTATGTTCCCCTCTCCACAAAAAAATGACGGGTGCATGCAGAGGAGACTTAAACTCTCTTGTTAGTGATGAGAATTATGATGGATTCATAAACAGTAAGAAAAGAATAGAGAATTAGATTTAATGATACAGGGATAGTTGTTTTTAATTCTATTAGAATGATCAGTCGTTAAATTCTATGTAAGTAAATAAAAATTTTTCGAGGGCAGGAGACTATATGGTATCTCCATGTGTTTTACTGTAGGTAGTATATGAACATACTAACGATGGGGTAGAATATAATAGTTTTATAATAAATTTACATACTATCGCATGTGGTAAATTTCGTGGGTAGTGATGAGATTTATTATTGTATAAATATGACAGTGTGTTTCTTCGAAAGTATCGAAGTACAGGGATAATGAAGGATTTAAATTGATATACTAGCAGATAGTCAGAAGAGCAACAAAAGGTTGCACAAATATTCTATATGATGCATGCATAACCACAAGAATAGAAAAACCCTTTTGAATGTCGTTAGGTATACCTAAATCGAGACAAATATAATCAGTATACCTATAGGAACCCGACCTGGGTAGTGCAAATATAAATTGTACAATTATGGCTAGTAGATGGCATGAATGATGAGTATGAGAGTGTCCATTAGAGGGAAATAGTTTAACAAGTACTCATAAATTTGTTTCTTTCCATTTATAATTATTATTATATCTTCATTAAGCAGGAAGAATTTATTTCAAGCGCTAATGTTTGTAAGTACACAAAAACTTACCATGAAAGAAGTTACATAGGGCCATTAGATAACTACCAATATGAAGAAAAAACTTTGATTTCAAAGTAACACCATTGTGGAAATAAAGGGGTGAGATTTATCACTCTGCCATGGGTTGTGTCTCTGTTAGCAACAGGATAAGAACAACCAACGAAAAAACAAAAAAAAACAAGGATGAAGTCGGTGATCGATAACACCATATTTATTATATATAATATATATATATATTATATAGAGAGAGAAGATGAGAGAGAGAGAGAGAGAGGAGAGAAGAGAGAATCACAGTACTAGTTTACAAAATCATAGTGATAAGATATTCTTAAGAACTTATGTTGCCACGAAATCATAGTGGGGTTTCTCCCAAACTAAATAAACACTTCCAACTTCTAATGTTGGGGTTTGGAGTAATTTTAGGAGCAGAATATAGATCTAAATAACTAAGACCACTGGCTATTTCGAATATGTCAAAAAATTTGTGAACAAACTAGGTGAGCCCATTTATTCGATTAAATTTGGGTATGTGGAGTGATGCATGTTTAAACGAATATTTCTTTGTAAAATAACATGGTGTAGTAATAAAATGAATAATTGTAAGACATTTCTAACACATAGCCATAAATCAAAGATAACACATAATGATTACTTCAGAAGTAATTATGTGCACACACTATGCCAGAACATTATGACAATTTAAATATATATTTCTACATTAAAATCATACTTGAATTACAAGATTGCAAAGTTACAAGTTGTACACATATATTAATATCATAACTATACTGATAATTATGCTATGAAGGGAAATTTAACACAAAACCTAGTGTAACAACCCTAGTGAAAATTCCATGTAATAAAAGTAAATAAAGGAAATAATAACCACGAATGATGGGACACTTATTCCAAGTTGAATGTTGGGAAAAATCCTAGTGATGGGGGTCACTTGTGATTGTTTATGGCTATGGAAATTGGCAAAGGCAATCACTAAGGCTTTGGAAAGGCAAAATGGCATTTTGGAAAAATTATTTAGGAAAATAATGGAAATTATGAGAAAAGGGAGGTGAAATTTCATGGGTTGCATGTGAGGAGGAAAATGAAGGAAAATAATGGAAAATGAAGAAAATAGGGACCTCATTCATAAAAAGGCTTCTGAGGGTCAGTTGGTAACATTTTGTCAGTTCGATTTTGCAACTCTCTCATTATTCTCTCTCATACTCTTGGAGACTTAGAGTTTTCTTGGAGCACTCTTGGTGGGTGTGGCATACTTGTATTTTTGGAACAAGAAGGCAAAGGAAGAGTAGGAAAGCACAAGAAGGCAACAAGATCAATAGCTACATCATATTTTCTTGCATGTACCAAGTTCCATGTATGTTTCCTTCACTAGATTTGGCATGCATGGCACATGCATGTGGTTTCTTGGTTGTGATCTGTCATTGGCATGGAGGATTACCTGGATTGACAATGGATTGTGTAGCCTTGCCATTTCGTGGATAGCCATGGTGATTGTGGGTATACTTTCATTGTTTTTTTTTGTTGTTTCTCACGTTTCCTTAGCTTGGGTTGAATTATTAGTTCCTAGAAGCCCTGGTTGGAAAAACATTCTGGAAGCCCTATAACAGCTTGGGTTGAGTTACTAGTCCTGGAAGCCTTGGTTGGACAAACGCTCTGGAAGCCCTTGTTGGGTTGAGTTACTAGTCCTGGAAGCCTTGGTTGGACAAACACCCTGGGAACCCGGCGGCAGCTGTGGGTTGAGTTACTAGTCCTGGAAGCCTTGGTTGGAACAAACACTCTAGAAGCCAGAGAAGGCTTGGATGAATACCAATATGATGACGGTTTTATGATGTCCGACTGTGAGGTGGAATCATTGTTTTAATGGGTTGAGGTGGATGGAATCTGTGTTCTATGAGATCCCACATTCATGCTTGGAATATGGCACGGGGGTGAATGGATAAAGAGAGATTTACCTCAGCCATTCTACGTTGGGCGCAACATGGAAGTCCAATCCTGGGTTTGGATTTTACATCATTAATGAAAGATTAGTTCTCATTGTATTTGTATGAGCATTTTTATGGGCTGTATGTGGTATATATGGTTGTACTTTCATGAGTACTTTTTGCTGCTATTGTGATGGTTATGTGTGTGTCTTATGACAACATCCATGTGTGGCTCTCATCATGTTTTTACTTGTAATTGAATGATCAATGTATCTATGACCTAATGGATGGAATGACAGTTGATGTGTTCAAGCATCAATGATTCTTAGCAATTCTCAGTTAAGTATGAGACCCTTGTGCTCAGAACTGTTAATTTCACCTATAGATTACACATTTGCAATATGTTTGACAAAATTCCTGGCATGGCTAGTATGGATCCTGTTAGCTCTGCTATGCAGCACTGACGTTTTAAGGTTAGAAAGGAGCATGGTCTGTTGGTTGTGTCCGAAGAGAGCTCGCAATGATCACTTTTCTCTTTCTTCCTTCACCTCGCTCACCTCTAAACCCTTCCCATTCCCTGAATAAGCCTTTGAAAAACCCGACAAAGTCCCTTTGGGCCCCAGCTCCAAGCGCAAAACCTCAAACCCACCATAAAACCTTACCCATATGCCCTCATGTGCTCGTAAACCCTTCCTCGCTTCCCCCTCGTTGATCACCCCCCACTGATCTAACGGCTCCCCTTGAACCCAATAAAGGCAACCCACTCGACCATTTTCCACTGTCAGATGCATCTTCGCCCGATCTGACGGTCTTCACATTCATCGCGCCATCAACTTGATCGAGCGATAGTGCGCGATGAGAGTGGTTGTTCTCTCTCATCCACTGCTACGTGTCGATCATTGAATGTAATCTCTCGGCCCCGGGCTTTTACCACTTAACACTTGAAAGCGATGTGATGAAAACCATTACCGCCCAACTAAACATCCTCACCCGTTAATGCCCATGCAACTCCACCACCTGATGATGTCCGATCAGCCCGTTGAAGATCCAATGGCCCGAACTCACCTTGCTCCCATCTCGTCCGATAGCCTCCGCCGAGCCATCTCTTCCGTCCATTTGCCCGATCCGACAGTCATCCTTCTCTCTCCTCCCAACTGACCGTGTACCCATGCATTCCACGTCCTCTGACCATTCTACTGCTTGAAGAAGGAGATGACCAGCTCCGCCATCATCAGTCACAGTCAGGCCCCCAACAACCATATTTAACAGTAAGCATGGCTGAAAGGAGAAAAGGACAAGCATGACTCTGTAATTGAATTTACCAGTCATGGACTCCACCGGTACGAGCACTCCAATAGCCTAAAAGGATAGCACAACACCTGAATAGATCGGATTCACCCACTGAAGCAAGCAAACACATTCAGAGACTCCATCAAGTGGTTAAATGCAGTTGGTGGTCAATTATGACCCCTCCATACCTGAACGGCTAAGTGCCCTAGTATTGTAAACTTATAAATATCCAGAAGTAAGAGGTAATCAAGGTTGGCATTTGATGTAAGGGTCAACTTCTAGAGACTGTAGACATTTTGTCACTAGCAACGTCTCATCTTCATTTTCAACTAATACAAGCTTCTTTTGTTGTTAATTGCTCACTGTCCATTTTCCTCTGCTCTAAGCTTGTGCCTGATATGTTGTGTTCTAGATCTTTTAATGTTTAGCACGAGATAACTGTCATCTTATCTCCGTGTTAAAATGTTGAATGCATCACTGAATAGGTCACTCATGTTTCTTTCTATCTAATGCAGAAGAGATGTCATCATGTGTTTGCATTAATAGATTAGATTTACAGGTTTCTTTACTAGTTGCAGCCGACCGTCACATGGTCTTGTGTATCTGCTAGTGTGGTTAGTATTCTCCATATTCACCTTATATCTAAAAATGTGAGCATTGGTGGTCTAAAGCCTTGTAGTCTGAGGGTGTTCATGCATGTCTGAAGTGAGACAAAGTAGAAGTGGTTATCTGGCTTGAACCAAACCATCATTCCTTCCATTAAGCCTGCAACAATAGTTGAACTTATATGTTACTAGGCATCTCCGAGCTACAACATAGGAGAGTTTCTTGGAATCCTAACATAATTTGCACCGCTGCTGGGGAGAGGAGATTGAAGCTCAGCTTCCCTGGGAGAACGACATAGATCTAGCTTTGATGATAGACAAAGTTTGGACACATTTTTGGTTGTAATCATCTATCTGGCAACTCTACTGGAGGTCGAACCTCTTAGCAACTCCACATTACATTTCTGGCTCAGTTTGTGAGACATACTTAGAGAAATCCTCAGAAATCACCAGCTGGCCCAGCGCCTGACCCTAAGAAGATTGTCAAGCAAAGCAAGATATCACGAAAAGGAGCATCAGAATCAGGTAAGCCTAAACAATCTTATGTATCTCTGCAAGAAAGGCTTGTAACTGAGCATGCACAGGTTGAAAATATAGAGCCTAGCACTATCAGTAAAGAAATATTGCCAGAGATTCATAAAGCTCCTTGTTCAATAAGTTCCCCTGTGGATCTCAGTCCAAAGAAATCCTCCCTTCCAGTCCATCATATTCCTTTAGCCCTGTCAGTCATTTCTCAACTCCCTACCTTTCAAACTGCCAGTATCCTTCCCTCTACCCCAGTCATGGCAAGCCCACAAGCACCTACCAAAATGGAAAGAATCATAGCTGCTAGGTATGGACCCCTGGTCCTACCTATTCCTTTGAATGCCATGCCTACAGGAGAATATCATAAATACATGCCTAAGTTCATTGGTACAGAGGGAGTAACAGCTGAAGAACATCTTGAGTCTTTTTATAGCTATGCTAATAATCTAGATATTAGTGAAGATGATGTGTGGATGAGGGTATTCATCCAAAGCCTAGATGGAGAGGCTAGAAAATGGTTCAGAGAATTGACCCCCAAGTCCATAGCAGACATTGAGGCCTTAGATGATGTATTCCTAAAGCATTGGGGGGGATAAGAAAGATCTGCTCTACTATCATACTGAGTTTGGGAACTTACAAAGGGAATATGGTGAGCTATTGTCTAATTCCAATAAGAGATTTAACCGCATGTACAGCAAGATACCAGCTGAAGTGAAGCCTACCTCCACCTCTGCCAAACTCACCTATGCCAATGCCTTCGATTCCTATTCTTTTTTACTATTGAGGGAGAGAAGATGTGCTTCTTTGGCTGATATGCAAGATATAGCCCTGGAAGTAGAATCAAACATCATGGTTGCAGAAAATCTCAAAGGTAATGCTGATAGAAGAAGACGAAGGGGTGAGCACTCATCATCTTCAGATCCCAAGGTCGATAAAATGGCTAAGATGATAGAGTCATTAGCCTCTAAAGTTTTCAAATTAAAGGTTGAGAAGCATTCTGGGAAAGCAAGGGTTCCTAATACCTTTGCTCTTCCAAATCCAAATCCATATAGAAGAGCAAATGAGCAGTTGCAGATTTTGCAAAGAAACAAAGATGCCAATGAAGACCAAAGGGGGAAGACCCTGTTTCAAAATACAGTCATGGAAGAAGAGCATTTTGAAGAAGATGATGAGATCCATGGTATGGAAGACAAGGGCAGTGCCCCTTTTTTAACCAAAGCTGCCTATGAGAAGTCATTATTCAATGGTTAGATCAGCCAAGAATGGGATGGTGAAGCTATTCTACGAACTATCTATTAGCACCAATATGATATGATATCTATAATGAATAATGTCAAAGAAGCTCCTGCTCATAAGTTGTTGTCCCTGCAGAAAAACATGCTAATAAGTAGAAACAACCAGCAGTTGCTCCTATCATCCTCAAAGTTCCAGCCATAGAGGTAAGAGGCCTTGAAAATTCCCCTTCTTCTTTCAGTTTTCAATTAGAAATTTAAAAGCCAAGAATACCCATGCGTCTGGTTGAACCAGTGAAGAATGAGTCCCTCAAGGAATTTATCCTTGAGGATCTTGAGCCCAAAATCATCCAAGCTTCCACTGACTATGAAAATCTGAAAATTGACCAACCTGCTATTATTCTCAGCCCAGTGATCAAAAAATGTGAAGTCAGCTCCCCATAATCTTATGTTCCTTTGTCTGTTCAAGATAAAATCCCTCATAATTTCCCCCTAAGCACTAGAGCCAGCCATAATTCAATGCCCAAGGCTGACATGGATAAGCTCAGTCTTGATATTATGAAGCCTACCTAGTTGGCCTCCACACAGCCTGAGAAGGCAGTTTTTCGGATGATAGAGGAAGAAGGCCCACAGATTTGGGACACCTTATTTGAAGGGACTTGTTTTATGAAAGCTACAGGAGCAGGTGAAGTCTTTTTGTCCATGTTATCCGGGAATAGTGTCAACTCGGATGCTGCTATTACCACTAAGATGGGTGGCTATCTTAGAAACAAACAATCAAATTCTACTGTTGTTTCCTTTTATGAAAATAGAGGAGAGGAGGACCAAGAAGACCAACCTGAGTCTTGCGCTTGGTTTCCTCTCCTTCTTGATAGAGCTTCACCGCTTCTTCTTTGTCTACCCAGCTTCAAAAGAACCTGTGGAATCACAACAACATACTACTATCAAAGAAACAAGGATCTAAATTCATAAATAATACA
>APFE031727834.1:25716-48861 GCA_000404065.3 Pinus taeda | reverse complement strand
ATCACACCCTCTGCATTGAGCTTTCAGTATGGTCCAGTTTTGACCATTTATGAGCAGTTTTCAGTGGAGAACTTCTGGGAGATGATGTAATCAGCTGACCTTGTTCCTTTAGGCAATGAAGCAACACTTTTAGGGACTTAGGAGCCCCCAGTTTATGGACATTTATGATTGGGGTTGAAGTGCCCAAAAATGTCTATAACAGTCCCCCACACAAGAATACATTGATTCACCATTTATATTAATTGTCCAGGCCACAAATGACACAGCTGAGTACACAGCAGCCCTTGTTATTCAGCAGGTGTACAAAAGCTTCCACGAAAAACATTCAAGGATGAGAGCATACAGAGAGGGGGTGAAATATAAACCATCTCTACCTGATAAGGTCAAATGCCCTAAACTTTTTGAGGTAGGTGATCAAATCAACAGGCTTTTACAAGTCTTTGATGAATTGGTTGACATGCACATTGACCAAGAGAAAGAAACCTTTCATAGAAAGGTAAAAAGGGTCAATTCTCAGTATGGTGATTGTTTTCTCCAATGGGATGCACTAAAGGAAAGGCAGGGAGATCCTAGTAAATTCAATGCTCTATGGACAGGATCATTTGTCATTGCTCAGGTCTAGGGGAACAATACTTTCATGTTCCAGAGTTTGGAAGGAGAAACAATTTTGATAGCCCAATCAATGGGTGGGTTTTTGAAAGTTTATTGTGTTTAAGGCTTTTTAGGCCTCAGCATTGTAAAGATGTCCTTTTTACAAGTTTTAGTGTAGGTTTAATTAGAGTCCATGCTCAATGGAACACTAGGAATTATTGATGATCTTGTTTTTGTATGTAAGGTAGTGGTCTGCGGTTCTTGAAACCTCATAGGGAGGTTTTCATCCCCAGAAGGAGCCAGTGTTAGCTCTGTTATGCAGCGTTGATGTTCTAAGGTCAGAAGGAGCATGGTCTATTGGTTGTGTCCGAAGAGAGCTCGCAATGGTCACTTTTCTCTTTCTTCCTTCACCTCGCTCACCTCTAAACCCTTCCCATGCCCTGAATGAGCCTTCTAAAAACCCAACAAAGTCCCTTTGGGCCCCAGCTCCAAGTGTAAAACCCAAAACCCACCATAAAACCTTACCCATATGCCCTCACGCTCTCGTAAACCCCTCCTCACTTCCCCATTGTTGATCACCCCCCACCGATCTAACGGCTCCTGTCGCACCCGATAAAGGCAACCCACTCGACCATTTTCCACTGTCAAATGTATCTCTGCCCAATCTGACGGTCTTTGCATTCATCGCGCCATCAACTTGATCGAGCGATAGCACGCGATGAGAGCGGTTTTTCTCCCTCATCCGCTGCTACGTGTCGATCATTGAATGGAATCGCTCGGCCCCAGGATTTTACCAATTAACTCCCGAAAGCAGTGCGATGAAAATGATTACCACCCAACTAAGCCGTCCTTGCCCGTTAATGCCTGTGCAACTCCACCGCCCGATGACCATCCAATCAGCCCGCTGAAGATCCAACGGCCCGAACTCACCCCACTCCCATCTCATCCGATAGCCTCCACCGAGCCATCTCCGCCATCCATTTGCCCGATCCGACGGTCATCCTTCTCTCCCCTCCCAACTGACTGTGTACCCATGCATTCCACGTCCTCTGACCATTCTATTGCCCGAAGAAGGAGATGATCAACTCCACCATCATCAGTTACAGTCAGACCCCCAACAACCATATTTAATAGTAAGCATGGCCGAAAGGAGAAAAGGACAAGCACGAATCTTTAATTGAGTTTACCAGTCATGGACTCCACTAGTACGAGCACTCCAGTAGCCTAAAAGGAGAGCACAACACCTGAACAGATCAGATTCACCCACTGAAGCAAGCAAACACGTTCAAAGACTCCATCAGGTAGTTAAATGCAGTTGGTGGTCAATTATGACCCCTCCATTCCTGAACGGTTGAGTGCCCTAGTATTATAAACTTATAAATATCCAGAAGTAAGAGGTAATCAAGGTTGGCATTTGATGTAAGGTTCAACTCTGGAGATTGTAGACATTTTGTCACTAGCAGCGTCTCATCTTCATTTTCAGCTAATACAAGCTTCTTTTGTTGTTAATTGATCACTTTCCATTTCCTCTGCTCCAAGCTTGTGCCTGATATGCCATGTTCTAGATATTTTAATGTTTAGCACCAGATAACTGTCATCTTATCTTTGTGTTAAAATGTTGAATGCATCACTGAATAGGTCGCTCAGGTTTCTTTCTATCTAATGCAAGAGAGTTGTCATCTTGTCTTTGCATTAATAGATTAGATTTACAGGTTTCTTTACTAGTTGCAGTCGGCCATCACATGGTCTTGTGTATCTGTTGGTGTGGTTAGCATTCTCCATATTCACCTTATATTTAAAACTGTGAGCATTGGTGGTCTAAAGCCTTGTAGTCTGAGGGTGTTCATGCATGTATGGAGTGAGACAAAGTAGAAGTGGTTATCTGGCTTGAACCAAACCATAATACCTTCCATTAAACCTACAACAATAGTTGAACTTATATGTTACCAGGCATCTTCGAGCTACAACCTAGGAGATTTTCTTGGAATCCTAATAGATCCATTCAAGGTATTTACCAAGTATTTGCTTTAATATTGTCATTTCCATGTTATTTTATTGATTTGAAGAGATGGTTCAATTCTAGGCAATGACCTAGGCTCTGGACCTTAAAAAGTGGCTCAAATCTCGGAGTCGCTAGCATAGCACTAGAAACTTTGGTCTCTAGTCACTAGTAGGCAAGCCTATGAGAGTGACTTTGGGTTTCTGGTCACTCCCTTCCCCATAGCATGAGAGAGACTATGGCCTAAGAGATCTAGAACATCAGTGGGACCTAGAGACAGGTTGCCTGAGTGGCTGACATGTCTCTTGAGGGTCCTGTAGCTAATAATTAATGTATGTATCGTGTTTTTTTGTTGGTTCCACTTCCTTAACATGAATTAGGAGGTCGAATCATATCATAGCGACCTCTCATCTCATGTTGACCCCATTTGGCTGGTTGCTTGGGTATATGTTGGATTAAGGTGTTACAGAGTGGTATCAGACAATGGTTCACCCCTCAGACTGGATGGGCTATGTGTTGGTCATACATGCTTTTCAGTTGCATGTGTGTCTCTCACCATTGCATTCCATGTGCTTGTTGCATTTGCATGATGTTGTTCATGGTTGTAATCATGTCATCATGTGAAATTTGAGGTGTTATTATGGAATGCATCATTGTGAGTGTATGAGTGGCTACATGTCGATTTATGTCACTTACATGTATCATTGTAGTATGCTTGGTTACATTCTTGCATGCTTGGTTACATTCTTGTATGCTTGGTTGCATGTATCATTCTTGCAGTTTTGATTCCAAGTATTGATCATTCATGCTTGGTCATATGTGTTTATGCATATGTGTGGATGGCTATGCATCGCTAATGCATGTTCATGTTTGCATGTGTTCAAGTGTATAGTGACGTAATGATGGTGGTTTTCATGCATGAGGTCATGGTGTGCATTGTTGTTGAGGTCATGCATTGATGACTGGACCCTAGATAGAATGACGGTTGCATAGTCCTATGCTTATGTTTTATGTTTATGTATGCTATCATGATTATGTTATACATGTATGATGTTGATTTGTTGATCTTACAGACAAGGTGTCCTCCCTGAGATATACTAAGGTACATTGGTTTATTGTGATTTGGTTTAGCTGACATGGTAAACCTTGCAGGAAGAAATATCAAATGGCTAGCAAGATGGTTGACTACAAAGACTCTCCTTGTGAATCTGAAGAGCAATATTGTGTTGGGAACCCTTCCAATTTAGTAGTTACACTGAGAAGCTTAAAGGAAGAGATAAGGAGTTGTAAGGCAGATAATGACAAAATCATATAGGCACAGGAGAAACAAACAGAGGTAAGTGCAGTAATACTTTAGAGTTTGTCATATTTGCAGCAACAAGGACCATATCAGATCAACTATGAGCAAGAGGATAGAACTAATGGGGAGTATGGTAGTTGATCACATGGTGGTCATAGATCAGATAGAGATGACACAATCAAATATGGTAGATGGTTGGACACTCCATATAGGAGAAGGGATAGACACATGTATGATTCTAGTTTTCATTTAGATAAGCACCATGATCATCATCATTATCATCCTTACAGGAGAAGTGATAGGGGATATTTTTCGGATCAGTTTAAGCAAGTGAAGCCACCAACATTTCATGGAGAGATGAAGAAACCACCGAATGCAGAGGAATTGTTGCTTGGCATGCGGAAATTCTTCAGGTTTCATAACTATTCATAGAACATGAAAGCTAGAGTGCCTACATTTAGTCTCAAAGGTAAAGTAGACATTTGGTGGGAAGATATGAAGAATGCTAGATGCATTCATGAGGAAGATTTGACTTGGAGTGAGTTTGAGCAGCTATTTAGGAAGAATTACTTGTCAAAGAGATACTTTAATGATAGAGCAAAATAATTTTATGAGTTAAAGATGGGTTCCATGATAGATGATGAGTACACTATCATGTTCTTATAGTTACTGAGGTGTGTGACTTATCTCACAGAGGAAAAGGCCAAGATTCAAAGGTTCATTAGTGGGTTACCGGTTGCATTTAAAGATAGAATTAAGTTTGATGAGCCTAGATCGTTGGAGGAGTCCATTCAAAAGCTAAGGCATTGCTATGAGCAATCGAAGCGTGAAACCAGAGACTAAGTCAGACTAGAGAGGCAATGTAAAGAACAAAGGCAAATGGGATAGAAAGAGAGCAAGGACTCAAGATACAGGTAATAAGGAGAATTCACACCACCTAATAAGTTAAATACATCAAATAGAGGAGAGGGATTCCGGTCAGGAGAACAGAACAAGGAGACAGGTTGGAAGCCTGTAGAATTTTGGACTTGTGGCAAAGATCATCGTAGGAGACACTGTCCTCTGAATTAGGGTGGTTGACCTCCGATATACAGTGCGTAGGAGGCACAGATTGTTGGGGATGTTGGTCAGAGTATTCCACATATTTATGCGGAATTGGATAACAAAAAGGTCGAGCATTAGGTATCTATCATTGAGATGGAAGGTAAGCTTTGTGATCAAGTTATTTCTATTTTGATTGACCTTGAATCTAATTATAGTTATGTTAGTCCTGACTTGGTGGATAAGTGTGGTTTGAGTAAGGAATTGCATGCAAAGTCTTGGTTAGTGCAGTTGGCTACAGGTTCGAAGAAACGAGTTCATCATTGGGTAAGATCTTTTGCATTTGACTTGAATGGTATGCCTACCACAGCACATTTGAATTTATTATTGTTGGGTTCATACAATATGTTGTTGCGCATGGGCTGGTTGTATCTTCATAGAACCAAGGTAGATTTTTATGACAAATCCATTGTGTTGATGACAATGGAGAACCAAGAGTCTTGCAGGGTAAGAAGAAAGCTACATCAGTTAGGATGGTGACATATATGCAAGAAACACTAGTCGCAGGAAAGGGTGTAAGCTATTCACAATGCACATTTCTAGTGATAAGGGTAAGGAAGTTGAGGATATAGATGTGTTGAGCAAGTACCCTTTTTTACAGCAGTTCAAAGATGTATTTCCTGAGGACATTACCGAGTTTCCACCTCACATGGAAGTAGACTTTTCTATTGAGTTAGTTCCAAGGGAAACTCCAACATCAAAAGCACCTTACAGGATGAGCACACCTGAGTTGTTTGAGCCAAAGTTGCAGTTGAAGGAAATGTTGGACAAAGGATACATTAGGCCAAGTGTATCACCTTGGGGCACACTAGTATTGTTCGTGAAGAAGAAAGATGGTACTCTCAGATTATGCATTGACTACATGTAGTTGAACAATGTAACCATCAAGAACAGGTACCCTTTGTTGAGGATCGTTGACTTGTTTGATCAGCTGAAGGGAGCAACGGTGTTCTCAAATATTAACTTGAGATCCAGATACCATCATGTACGCATCAAAGAGGAGGAAATTTACAAGACTCCGTTTAGGACTAGGTATGGACATTATGAGTTCGTTGTTGTTTCATTTGGCTTAACTAATGCTCTAGCTACATTCATGTGCTTGATGAGTAGCGTGTTGTGTATGTATTTGGATAAGTTTGTTATTATGTTCATTGATGATATACTGGTATATTCTAAAAATGAGGAAGAACATGTCGATCATTTAGTAGCAGTTTTGAGGTTGTTGAGAGAGCATCAGTTGTATGCTAAGCTCAGCAAGTGTAGTTTCTTTAAAACTGAGGTACACTGCTTGGGTCATGTTGTCTCCAAGGAGGGAATTTCAATTGATCTAGAGAATATAAGGGCCATCATGGAGTGGGCAGTTCCTAAGAATGTGGATGAGGTGAGATATTTCATGGGTTTGGCAAGATACTATAGGAGGTTTATCAAAAAATTATCACAAATTGCTAATCCTATCACATCACTGCAAAGGAAAGGTAAGAAGTTTGAATGGACTAAGGAGTGTGAGGATAGCTTTGAGCAACTCAAGCAGTTGCTGACACATGCACCAGTGCTACAGATTGCATATCTAGACAAAGAGTTTGTGGTATGCATGGATGCTTGCAAGAGAGGACTTGGTGGAGTCCTTATGCAGGATGGACAAGTGGTATGCTATGAGACCCAGAAACTAAAAAAGCATGAGTGGAACTATCCCACGAATGATCTTGAGTTAGCAGCGATCATACATGCATTGAAGATGTCAAGACATTATCTTCTTGGCATTAGGTTTGTACTTATGAGTGATCACATAGGATAGAGGTATTTGTTTGACCAGCTGAATTTGAATGTCAGGAAGGCTAGATGGTTATCCACGATCAACAAGCTTGATTTTGAGATCATGTACATCAAAGGTAAATAGAACAGGGTTGTATATGCTCTCAATAGATAGGTACAAGTAAATCACTTGGAAGCTATGAACTCCTATGGGATAGATCTACAAGGTAGGATCTTGCAGGCAGGTCAACTCGATGTCAGGTATATGGAGATTTTGCTCAAGTTGCAGCAGGATGTTGGTATAGGTACAGGTACAGGTACAGGTGGCAATACGGTGTAGGTGCACAAGGTATGGATTATTGTCTTATAGTAGACGGGTTGGTCAAGTTCTGAGATAGGATATATGTACTGGATAATAGTGAGCTCAAGAAGGTGAGCTTGAGGGAGTTTCTCACGAAACATTATTCAGGTCACCCAAGTTATCATAAGGCATTAACTGCAGTGAAGGTATTTTATTATTGGTCAAATTTGAAAAGGGGTGTAGCAGAGTTTGTGGCTAGATGTTTCAATTATCAGTGAGTGAAAGAAGAATGTAAACATCCAGGGGGACTACTGCATCCGATTATGATTCTAGAGTGGAAATGGGAAGTTATTTCCATGGACTTCATCACACGATTGCCGAAGATAGTGAGACAACATGATTCCATTATGGCTATTGTGGACAGGTTGACGAAGGTTACACATTTCATTCCGGTGAAGTCTACATTCTCATCTAGTGATTTAGCACAGGTATTCATCCGAGATGTGGTCATATTGCATGGTGTTCCAAAGAAGATTGTGTTAGACAGGGATGGGAAGTTCACTTCTAAGTTTTGGAAGGAGTTATTTGTAGGTTTAGGCATAGAGTTGGCCTTCAGCATAGCTTATCATCCATGGACAGATGGACATACAAAGAGAGTCAACAGGATATTGGAGGACATGTTGATGATGTATGTGATGCATCAGTAATGGAAGTGGGAAGAGTATATTCCTTTAGTAGAGTTTTCATACAATAATGGTTATCAGGAGTCATTGAGGATGAGTCCATTTGAGGCATTATATGGGCGGAGTTGTAACACTCCTATCAGTTGGAGTGATACAGTTATCAAGAGTCATTGAGGATGAGTCCTTTTGAGGCATTGTATGGGCGGATTTATAACACTCCTATCAGTTGGAGTGATACAATTATCAGGATTCATTGAGGATGAGTCATTTTGAGGCATTGTATTGGACCAGATATGTTGGCAGACATGGAACGGGAAATACAGGTTATAAAGAAAAATCTAAAGGCAACACAGGACAGGAAGAAAGTCTATGCATATCGAAATAGGTTGTTCAAGGAGTTCTACATTTGGGAACAGGTGTACTTGTGGATCAAACCGAAGAAGAGCTCAGTACATATTGGATCATGTGTCAAGTTGGAACCACGGTTTTGTGGACCCTTCAACATTATTGAGAGGATTGGGCCAGTAGTTTATTGGCTTATATTGCCTCCGATAGTGAAAGTCCATGATGTTTTCCATGTATCTCTGCTTAAGAAGTATGTCAAAGATGTTGATCATGTGATTGACTCGTATTTATTGCAGGTGGAACCAGATGGAGAATTCCAGTTGGAGCGTCAGTGTATATTGCAGAAAAATGTGCTCGTGCTCCGGAACCAAGCAATCGAGCAATTAAAGGTCAAATGGAAGCACTTTGGGCCCGATGAAGCTACATGGGAGATGGCAGATCAGATGCAGGTTATGTATCCTTCCTTGTTTTCCTATTGAGGCAAAGTAGTTTTGGTTTGGTGTTTTGGTATATATTTTGATGATGTTGACTCATGTACATATGTATATGGATGTAAATTACGGCAAGAGTTGTGTTATAAAGCTCCACTATGCGGTATGTTGTTATGATGTCATGTTTTTATGTTGTTATGTTGGTTTTCTTTCAACAGGGTGATCATTGTAAATACTGCATCGAGCTAAGTTATAAAGCACCATCGGCAGTATATATTTTTCTACAGCAGTTTTGTCGTTATAGGTGTTGTTTAACACCCAGGACAATGTTCCCCCAAGGTGGAAGGTTCTATAACAACCCAAGTGAAAATTCCATGTAATAAAAGTAAATAAAGGCAAAATAATAACCACGATGATGGGACACTTATTCCAAGCTGAATGTTGGGAAAAATCCTAGTGATGGGGATCGCTTATGATTATTTATGGCTAAGGAAATTGGCAAAGGAAATGGCTAAGGCTTTGGAAAGGAAAAATGGCATTTTGGCACAATTATTTATGAAAATAATGGAAATTAAGAGAAAATCAAGGTGAAAGGTTATAGGTTGCATGTGAGGAGGAAAATGAAGGAAAAAAATGAAAAATGAACAAAATAGAGGCCTTATTCATAAAAATACTTATGAGGATCAGTTGGTAACCTTTTGTCAGTTCAATTTTGGAGCTCTCTCATTATTCTCTCTCATACTCTCGGAGACTTAGAGTTTTCTTGGAGCACTCTTAGTGGGTGTGGCATACTTGGATTTTTGGAGCAAGAAGGCAAAGGAAGAGCAGGAAAGCACAAGAAGTCATTGGGATTAGCAGATACATCATATTTTCTTGTAGGCATCGAGTTGCATGTATGTTTCCTTCACTAGTTTTGGCATGCATGGCACATGCATGTGGTTTCTTGGTTGTGATCTTTCATTGGCATGGAAGATTGCCTGGATTGACAGTGGATTTCCTAGCCTTGCCATTTCTTGGATAGCCATGGTGATTGTGTGTTTACTTTCATTCTTTGTTTTTGGTTGGTTCTCATGTTTCCTTAGCTTGGGTTGAGTTATTAGTTCCTAGAAGCCCTGGTTGGACAAATGCTCTGGAATCCCTGTAACAGCTTAGGTTGAGTTACTAGTCCTGGAAGCCTTGGTTGGACAAATTCTCTGGAAGCCCTTCGTGGGTTGAGTTCCTAGTTGTTGGGAACAGGTCCCCTAGGGTCAATTTTGCAGTTAAAAGCCCAAGTTTTGTATAAAGAATGTAAAGTCTCCGCATTTTATGGTTGCGAAGCGCGAAGATGTAAACAGTCAAAAAGGGTTTCCGCCCTTAGTTTAGATAGCTTGTGTCAGCTTGATGAGATCGCCCTTGGTCTATGGGCCATGGGATTGTATAAAAAGGGAGTCTTATAAGAGTCTAAGGTAGTTTTTAGTTCAGTTCTAAGTAAGTTTTTGGGTCTGTGAGAGCTAAGAGTGAAGAGTCTTAGCATAGATACAGGCTCTGTAGCTAAGTGCGCAGAGGTCTGGGGTAGAAGTCTGCAACTGAGTGCGCGGACTCCTACAACTGTGTGCATAGGATAGTTATAGTTTGTACTGGAGATTTGAACCATCAATAAAGATAATTATTCTGAAGATATCTGTATATGAGATATTTTACTTATGTTATGAATGTTTTTGGTTATGTTATGTTGAATAATAGGTTTATGACTTAATGCTATATTGAAGCGCGAATCTATATGTTTTACTTTGTCATATGAACGCAAGTAAGAATATCCATTTACGCGAAGATAATCATAATGCATGTTGAAGTTAACCAATACTTAAGCTAATTTAAGTAGACATAGAAGTAAGACTGATTGCAAAGGCACGTAAGCATCTGAAATTGACTATTTAGGTTCCGCGAAGGACGATCAGAGACTTTCGCAAAGGTTTCAAAGCCAAATAAGAGGACTACTTTGATAAGCCCTAAAGGGCTTATAATTCTGCGTGAAGGAAGGGTTAGGGTATAAAACTGACATCACAACTATCTCAGGGTGTAGAAACTTGGTTCCTGTATCCCCCCATACTGCTTCAGTTGAGACTTCAGTCCGCGCTCCACAGATTGATGCCGAAAGGGCTAGTAGTGTAGGGATTTTATTGGCTAATTAACACTAAACCTAGGTCAGGGCCCATCAAGCCAACAAATGGTTCTGTTGTGGGGACTTGAACCTGGGTCTCTTAGGTGAGAGCCGAGTATCCTAACCAACTAGTCTACAATGGAATAGGGCCCATTAAGCCAACACTAGTCTTGGAAGCCTTCGTTGGACAAATGCTCTGGAAGCCCAATGCAACTGTGGGTTGATTCACTAGTCCTCGAAACCTTGTTTGGAACAAATGCTCTGGAAGCCATGGAAGGCTTGGATGGAGACTAATTTGATGATGGTTTTATGATGTCTGACTATGAGGTGGAATAATTATTTGATGGGTTGAGGTGGATGGCCTTTGGAAGCCCTGAATGAGTTTTGATTGATGTGTTCTATGAGATCCCACATTCATGCTTGGAATATGGCACGGGGATGAATGGTTGAAGAGAGATTTGGCTCAGCAATTCTATGGTCGGGTGGAATGTAGAATTCCCATCCCAGGTTTGGATTTTTCATCATTAATGAATAGTTATTTCTTATTGTATTTCTATGAACATTTTGATGGATCGTATGTGTTCTATATGCATGTACTTTCATGAGTATTTATGTTGCTATTATGTTGGTTATGTTTGATTTTTATGACAACAGCCATGTGTGGCTCTCATCATGTTTTTACTTGTAATTATATGATCAATGTATCTATGACCTAATGGATGGAATGGCAATTGATCTGTTGAGGCATCAATGGTCCTTAGTGATTCCCAACTAAGTATGAGACCCTTATCCTCAGAACTATTAATTTCACCTGTATATTACTAATTTTCATTATGTTTGATGAAATGCATGTCATGGCTAGTAGTGGTCCAGTTAAGGTCTTAAACAAGTATCTGCTTTAATACTATCATTTCCATGTTATTTTATTGATTTGAATAGATGGTTCAATTCTGGGCAGTGACTTGGGCTTTGAGCCTGAAAAAATGGCTCAAATCCAGAGTCGTTAGCATAGCACTGCTAACTTTGTTCTTTAGACGCTGGCAAGAAATCTTGTGAGAGAAACTTTGGGTTTCTAGTCACTCCCTTGCCCATATCATGAGAGTGATTGTGGCCTAAGAGATCCAGAACATCAATGGGACTTAGGGACAAGTTGTCTAGGTGACTAACATGTCTCCTTAGTGTCTTGTAGATGATAATTAAGGTTTATATGGTGTGTTTCCATCACTTCCACTTCCTTAACATGACTTAGGAGGTCAAATCTTATCATAGTGGCCTCTCGCCACATGTTGACCCCGACTGGTCAGTTGCTTCGGTAGATGTGGGAGGAGGGTGTTACACCTAGTCACATGCATTCAATAAATTTGGAAACCCAGTTGGATATAAATTAAGAACAAAAGAAATCGAAATAATTCAACTTCAACCTTTGAGACGGTCTCAATTCAGCATTGCAAATTTTCGATTGTTACAACCATAGTCCAGTTTTTGGGAAACAAGTGTTATGGAAAGGGGAAAAATCACTCTATAAGCAATATCAGGCTCAATAGAACTATGTAGGCTATAGGCCAGAGGCCATCTGGTTCACTCTAGCTAAATCCCCTGAAGGGTAACTTGAATATAAGGGTTCTTAGCAAGAATCCCAGTATAGTATTGGAACCTATTAGCACCTAGATTGAACCTCGGGCTGAAGGAAGGAAATGCCAGGGTAACCATAAACTACGCTTAGCCAAGTAGCTAGCCCTACTAGGCCAGGAGAGGGCTCTCTCCGTAAGGATCTCAGCCAAATTTACTGGATCTAGAAACTGATATTAGGCTAGGTATAGTAGCACAAGGTTGGATTAGATTTTGAAGGGTTTTGTTGGATCAGGAGGAGCCAAATAGTTAGGGCAAGGAAATTAGGTCAAAACTGCAGGGTGCTCAATGGGGCAAGGTAGGCACAATGATCAGAACCTTAGGGTTTTAATCGATGAGGTGAAGAGCTAGGAATAGCATGTAAACCTCATGGATTCTTCCTAAACTGAAGAAAACACGAACTGTGAAATGTCTACCCAAAACAGAGCATAAAAGTTATGGATTCTGCCTTTCAGACTTGTATACATTCACATAAAGAGCATGAAATGATGAAATGGAATCAACAATAAATTTTAACACATGAAAACATAAGAAAAACTAAATTGAGCATCATACCACATGGATCCCAAAGAAATAACTACAATTTTTCATTAATCTCCTCCTATAACTGATACAAAATAATGTCTATCAAAGCCTAAGCATCCCACTAAGTCCAACCCTTTATAATGAGAAAGAAAAAGAAGATATAGAAATTAATTTAACCTCCTCCCATCCTCAAGGGTCAAATCTCTAAGATGAGGAACTAATCCATCAAAAAACTAAACAAGAAACTAGAATCTAGGCAACCCTAACAACTTGCCTCTAAAAGGGGGGGGGAACTGATTCATTTGTCCTCAAGATAAATTTTGATCTAATGAATCTACCCTCCAGTAACTAATATCCATCCTATTTACATTCCTAGTCACCATTTACATCAGTAAAAACATCATTCATGAGAGAAAACCCAAAAATTACAGTCATGGCACAGTAAAGAGAAAATTTAGCATAAAATTGTCCTATGCGCACCGCTCAAGCTCTATGCGCAGCACTTTTTGCAGGACCATTTTGAAGGTCTTCTTGGTGTCCAAATTGAGCTCATGATAGCTCATTGGAAAGCTTGTCCTGTCTACTTTCCAAATATCTATTTATTTTCCTCCCAAGACTTCTTCTATGCATAGCGCCATGGTCAAAAAGAGGGCAGAAAGGTCATTTTTTGGGTGTTTTTTGACCTTTTCGCTGACTAGTTTTGCTCCAAAAGCTTTCAAAATGCACTGGGTGCATGTAATCATCATTTTTGAATCCAAGAATGTTGACCATTTCCTAATTGGATGCCCCTAGGAAAAGCGCAGTGCACATAGAGCCAATCTTTCTAAGTCAAAAATTGCTAAATTCTTCAAAAAGGAAAAAATACTCAAAATTTGTGGAGAACACCACCATCAATTGTCTGGATCAACCAAGATAGCTTCATCAAGAAACCTAATCCTATCACCTTCCTTTTTTCCTTTGAGTTCTTGTTTTAGCCTTGTCTTCATTTGCTTGACTCTTATGTTACAAATCTTGTTCCAGGTCCTATAATGGTGAGCCATGTGCCGGATGATTTGATTATCCCTGTTGGCCCTTTGTAGTAGCTTCTCCAAATGCAAATTGACCCTGTCAAGCCATGTTTCTCTATCCTCCTCAATCTCCTTTTCAAGCCTTTGTTTTGTAGTCAAGGTGGCTAGGGTCTCTTCCTCTTGCATTACTGATTTTCCTCTGTCACCTTGCCTCTTTGCCTTGAGGAGTTCTAGCTCCACGAGGACCTGTTTATCACTTAGTTGCTTGTTCTCTTGCTCAAGATGTGAAATGAAATACTTATCTTTCGCCAAGTTTTCCATCAGTGCTTGGATCTGTGCATCTTTTTCCCTTATGGTTATATTTTCATTTGTTGCCTCATCTTGAGCCTCCAAGTCGACTATCTCAATGCCACGATGAATGTATGGTTGTTCTGGTCCATCATGTTCCATCAAATCAAATTCCATTTCCTCTTCATCATTGAGGCTTTCCTCCAGCATCTTATCCTTTCCTTTATGCACCTGCTGCACCTGTTGTACCTATTGTGTTGATGAAGAAGGCAAAGCCCATTCCACAATTTGTGGAGCAAGCATTTTCCTATGAGCTGATGAAGAAGGCAAGGCCCCTTACAGATCAGGTGGAGTAAACACTTGCGTATCTACTGCAAACAACTTTCTAGTCCCTCTCTGATATGTTTTGTAGGTTTTTGGCTTTTCAACAACTTTAGTCTCTTTAGCCTTCTTACTTTTCTTTACTTTGGCACTGCTGGCAGGCCTTTCTACTTCTTGAGGCACCATGGAGGAATCTGAGGACCATTGAAGATGTCATTGGCAATAAATGTATCCCAGGAGATGTTGAGGAGGTTGAGATGATGTAGCACAATCATCTTAATCAAGGAATAGTGATAAATACTATTCATCTGTTAGGGGTATGGCCTTTTCTATACAATGTAGGCCATATTCTCAATGTTCATGAATAAGAAGTAAGGGATGTTCATCATTTTCACTCTTGTGAAGTGCATAAGAAGCCTAATATGATAGGTGTACAATCTGGAAAATTTTCCCTCACATGTAAAATGTTTCATAATGATCCTCATCATAGGGGCATACTTGTTGTGAAGGAACCTGAAAGGAAAGGTCCTCTTCTTTTCTTTCCTGTACCTGTATTTGATGTATGCTCATAGTAATGCTCATCCAAATCTTGTGCTTTATACCATTTTTCCCCCACATTCGGAATCCTTGTAGCATAAGCAATGATGGAGGAGGAAACTGTAAATTTTACCCCGGCAAGAGTTACCTTGTTATCACGGAGATTGGCTACAAAAAGCCTAGTCAGCTCAAGATGGTGTTGAACTCTTTGTACCTTCTCACAAAACTCATAACACCCGAGATGCCTGAAACAAGAGACAGTCATATGAGAAGCCTAATACTCTCTGATGTTTGATGGTTCTTCTCTGATAATTCTGCCTCCCTTATGTGGTTTTCTCTGATGCTGAGGTTCATCTCCCAAGCTTTCAGTACCACTATTTTCCTCTTCCTCATAATCTTTATCCTCTTTATCCATGTGTTTGAATTTGGAGCTTTAGAAACCCTAGAGAAGGTAATCAGGAAGTAATTTATGGTGAATAGGGATATGGGAAGGGGAGAGGAGTTTGTGTGATGTAGGATGAGATATGTATGATGTGAGAGTGAGAAGGAGGGTATTTTTTAGTAAGGACTATTTTGTAAGTAGAGGTTTAGGGATTTTGTTTGGGGGATTAGGGTATAGGGGATAGGTGTATTTGACCATAGGATATAGGGAATAGGGATGATATTTAGGGATATGACAACAGGATGTGGGAATGAGGGATATGAAAACAAGATGTGGGAATGAAGGAAAATGGTAAGCAGGCAGGGTTTTTAGACAACCTAGGGTTTGAAAATTTAAATAGCAAACAAACTCAAAAATCGTGAAATGAGTGTTGGGAGGATGGTGTAAGGAGTGTACTTACTTTCTTAGAGGCTCTAGGTAGAAAAAGAGTGATTTAGATGGTTATTAGGGTAGTCTTGGTGTTTTTTGGCCCTATGTGCAGTGCCTTGTACAGGTGCGCAGTGCTCTGTTGTAAGTGCAGTGCTCCTTGCTCTATGCACAGTGCCTCCACAATTTTGCCCTGTGCGCAATGCTCCTTGCTCAACGTGCAGCGCCCACAATTTGCTCAGCCACCAATTTGCTTCAACTCCCTTCTCTCCTTCAACTCCCTTCTCTCTCTTTGTCAAATGAGTATGATGAAGTTTGAAAAATGATTTGAAATCTTATATAGAGGATGATCTTGATTTTTCCTTAGAAAAAACCCACTTCATAATGTTTTTTGGAACTTTTACTGTGTCTTCAAATATTTGTTTAATGTTTTTCTTTCTTTATCTCTTTTCAGGAGGATGGTGCTTTGATTGAACTGATTTCTTCAATGGCTCATTTCTTGCAGCAAGGAGAAATACCTGGGCAGCTTATGGGAACACTTATTACATGAAATGACTTGAATTACATTGAAAAAAATATGAATCAATTAAAATACTTTGAAAATTACATCAGTGAAATAAGATCTTTTTATAATAACCATGACTTACTACCAATCACTCTTTATTTATTGGTCTTCCTCGTACCTTTGCTGCCCTTTATTTACACTGAAACTATGCTTTTGACCTTGGAAATGAACCCCAAGACCTAATGGAAGCATGACTACCTTGACTCTAAAAATAACATAATTGAAACCATAACTAAATGCAACATGGAGATGGGTCAGCAAATGTACCTCATGAGGGAAAATTTATTTTTTTGAGAAGAAGACAACCATCAGTGGACCATTTTGGCATGACCTAGTGGAATGATAAAAAATTCAGTATGAGACACCTAAAATTAAAATGCAAAGAGTAAATTTGATCCCTAATGGAAGTATGCATATACTGACACTAACATTGGCCTTATTGGGGATGGAAGCTCCTTGGAGGTGTTAAGAACACCATAGACCAAGTGCCTGGCTAATTGGGCCAATATGGTCAAACAAATGAAAGACTAAAAACTTTTTGAAAATTTTTAAAAATGACTCAATACAAATTGAAAGCTAACTCAAAACCGACTCTAAACTGACTCAAAGACCAACTAAAAATAGAACAAAGCATTTAAGCTTTATAGTGTTCACTTTGGGCCCCAAGCTCAAATGACATTGTACTTCAAATCTACAAGGAAAGCAAACTAGTATATACAATGACAGTGAAACAACTTCAGCAAGCTTCATTAGAAATAATAATGTTTTAGGAGCCTACCATTCACTGGTCCTCCTGAGCACTCTTGACCATCCATTTCCTTCAATAAAAAATGCATTATGTCCTCAATAGGCTGAGATTTTATAAGGTCCTTTCCAGAGATTGTCAAACTTACCAAGTTTCCCTTTTTCTTCATTTCGTGCATCCCATTGCAGCACTACATCTTCCAGCTGAAACTTTCCTGCCTTGGTTTTGCGGTCATAAATTTTCTTTATCTTCTTTTGCATCCAAAAAGTATTTTGAGAAACCTCTTCCCTTCTTTGTTGAAGGTGAATCATTTGGTTGATTCGGCACTGAATATGATCTTATTCATTGTCGACTTCTTACAATAATCTCATGATCGGGACTGTAAGGGATGTAGGAAACATTGTATCAGGACCATAAACCAATTCAAAAGGTGACATACCTATTGATTTCTTACTGCTCACTCTGTCGACCCACAAAGCATTGACAAGCTTTCAATGCCAATCTTTTTGTTTGCCTCCAACATCTTCTTGATAATGTTTACCAAGGATTTATTTGAAGACTCAGCTAGTCCATTGCCCTGCGGATAGTATGTCGTGGAATGACCCAATGTGATGTTGTATTTTTTGCAAAACTTAACCATTTTCTTCGACTTAAACGTCGTTGCATTATCTATAATAATATTGTGAATGTAACCAAAATGAGACAAGATATTGGACTCTAAAAACTGAAATAATTATTGTGTTCGTAGCTTACCTTGTCGGAATGGATTCAATCCATTTGGTGAAGTAATCGGTAGCTGTCAAAATCCATCTGTGTTGGGTTGATGATGTAGGATGAATTTCTCCTATGAAATCAAGCCCCCACTACTAGAAAGGTGCATTGACTGCAACTAGCTTCAAAGGAAAAGGAAGCAGCTTCCTTTTTCCCTGAAAAACTTGACATTCATGGCAGCTCATGACTATTTTATATAAATCTAAAAACAAACATGGCTAATAATACCCTGCTGTCAAGATTTTATTAGTTGTTGTTCCAAAACAAGTGACCCCCACAATATCCTCTATGAAAATCATTCATTACCTGTTGAGCTTCATTTTCAACCAAACAATTAAGAAGAACCCCTCCCGGATCTTTCCAATAGAGAGCACTATCTAAAATGTAGAATTTTGCAGACTTCAGTTTTAGTGATCTACCTTTACTTTTGACATTCCAGGAGGAGGAGAAAGATGTTGAAGAATATATAATGTATCGGAATACCAAGGTGAGTTGAGAAACATCTCTGATACCTAAATGAGTGTGCCACCATCTTCATCATCTGACATTGCTGCAATAAGATTTATGTCTAGAGCATGAAGATTTGTCTCAACCATGAGTTTTGCCAAGCCTTGACCTTTAATCAGTTTTGTGGGCTTAATCTCAATATCATACTCTAACATTGCTGCTATCCACTTACCTCTTCTTCCTTCCGGATCAGTTTGCATGAGGACATCTTTGACAGTGGCATTGGGGACATATGTTATGGTATGCGAATGCAGAATGTAAACTTAAAAATCCTTCAATGACTTTATAAGAGCCAAAGCTTGTTTCTCAATGATGTTATAGTGAAGAGCAGCATCTCTGATAGTCTGACTAAAAAAAGCAATGGGTTGCTCCACTTGATCCTTCTTTTGCATCAACATCGCAGCTAAAGTGTGCTCAGATGTGAATGAAAATATAATAAAATCATCAGTATAATCAGGACTGATCAAAATAGGCATTGTGGTCAAAGCAAGCTTTACCAAGTTGAAATATTTCATGGCTTCCTCAGTCCATTTCACAGTGTTGTCCTTCAACATATTAGTTAACTCACGCAAATGCTCAACCAAATTTGATATCAATCTGCATAAGAAGTTCATCTTACCGTTGAAGGCTTGGATCTTCTTTTTGTTGCACGGAAAGTCTATTTGCTGAATTGCCTCCACCCTAGAAGGATCAATGTGAATACCATCTTTGGAAATTATATGCCCGAGGAGCTTACCTTCCTCCATGGAAAAAAGACTCTTCTTTGGATTTAAAGACATCCCGAACTCCCTGCATTTCTGAAAAAACAATCCTCAGGTGGTGTAAATGCTCATCATTAGAACCAGAAAATACTATCAAGTCATCTAAGTAAACCACTAAGAAGACATCCTTCTCATTAGCGAAAGCTATATCCATGGCCCGCTGAAAAGTGGCCCCAGCATTATTCAGCCCAAATGGCATCTTGGCATACTGAAAAGTCCCCCATGGTGTTGTGAAGGCAGTTTGGTCTTGGTCTTTTTTGTGCACCAAAATATGATTATAAGCTGAGTAGCCATCTAGTAGTGACATCCGTGATGCTCCAACTACTCTTTGTAAAATGTGGTCCATCTTAGTAAGAAGATAATTATCTTTCAGGGATACTTTATTTAGGTTGCAAAAATCAATGCACAACCTTATCTCTCCAGTCTTTTTTGTACCGGGACCAAATTTGAAACCCAAACAGAGAATCTAATTGGAACAATGATACCAGCTTTAAACAATCTATTTACCTCTTTAATGATGGATGGCAACAGCTTTGGGTTGATCCTCCTCAACTTTTGTCTAAAGGGTTTTTGATCTGGCCTAATAAGAATGGTGTGTTGAATGATGTTCTTGTCATATACTTTCAAATCTGAGTAATCCCATGCAAAAACATCAGAAAACTCAGAAAGCGACTTAACATACTTAGCCTTTTAATCGGGAGATAATGTTTTTGATGACTTAACAAGCTTGGGTTGGTCCATTGTCCCAATGTTTACATCTTCAACTCCTTTGTCAGTAGGAACCAAGGTTGGTTTTCTTGCCACATCATCTTGATCAAAAACTCCTCTAAAGTTATAAGACCTCTAGGAATAACATTATCCTTCAACTGTAAAACATCCATATAATTTACCTCAATGTCTTGTTCATCAGAATCACAAACATCATCAATGAAAGCATCCTTAAACTTCCCTTCATTCTGCAAAAAGGAATTAATTTCATTGTCATCCCAGAAAACTTGCTAATATCTCAAATTATCAGGAACAGTGGGCCTATGTTTGACATGAATTTAAAATTTATTGCTAGAATTCATTAGAATTTTTATTGCTTGCTGCTATCACAAGTGAATCAGCAATGATGTTTTGACTTCTTAGCACCATTGTCAATGTGTATTCTAGAAACATCTTCAAGATATCCAATACTGTGTTCCTATAAGCTCTCATTCGTGGATGCTTCGCTTGATATTCTCCTTTGACTTGTTTAATCACTAGCTTTGAATCACCATAAACAGAAATCCTTTTTGCACCCAGTTTCTTCAAAATCTTTAGACCTGTAATCAATGCCTCATACTCCACTTCATTGTTAGAGAAATCGAAATCTAATTTATAGGAACACACTCTAACATTATTTGGAACTTTGTCTAGCTGAAAAATAGGACTTCAAATCCAAGTTCCAATACCTGCACCATCCTTACCTAAAGCACCATCGAAATCCATACTCCAAAGCTCATCTTCATCTTCTAGATGTTGGAATTCTGCTTTTGTTTTAATCTTACCTTTGCTGGTTGCTTCATTTTTCTGTTCTTCACTGACTTCCTGCTCCTGTGGAGGCTGCTCAGAAGGAATTTCCACGATTTTCTTTTCTTGATTAAGAACTGCTCTAAAACCTTCGGAAATTTCTAGTACATCATCTACTTCTACAAGCTGAATATCTACATCATTCAATCCACTATCGGTGTACAAAACAAAAGACTCTAAATCTATATGTACAACATTTATTGGATGATTTATGGGCTTCTCTTTACTAGTGATCATATATTTCATCTTCTTTTCCTGGTATAACTTCCTCAATTGACCGAAAATAGGGATTGTAGCATAAGAGAAGTCAAGTTGTAAAGTGCCTTTGATTTTGGCTCCCCACTACCTAGACAACAACATAAAAAATTGAGGTGGTATATCAGCTACTACCACGTCCATCAAAACATTCTTGGTTGGGATTTCATCTAAGGAAACCACTAAATCTTTGATGAGACCAATGCAGCGAACTCTACCAAAATCAAATGAATACAAATCATGACATTGTCAAGTGATATCCAGGCCCAACTTTTCCAGGATAGTCTTGGGCATCAAATTGTGAGAAGCTCTGAAATCAAGCATAGCATTATGAAGAATATACTCATGCAGCCTAAGACCCAAATAAAAGGGAGGGACCTCGCTATATTCTAGTTGACCTTCTATAGCTGGACTGAAAATAAGTTCAAGATGATCATCCTCAACATTCACCATGCTGAACAAAGGATCAATTTGCAATATTCTAGACACATGGTGTTTGTAATGGCTATTCTTAACAAGCTCGGTCAAAGGAATGGACACTTTCAATTTAGCAATTTCACTTTCTAAATTAAAAGATGTTACTTTTTCTACCTCTTTGACACCAATTTCCCTCTTATTTGTTTTCTCCCTCGTTGCACTATCCTTTTCATGATTGTCTTTCTCTTTTGCAGTTGTACTTGTTGATGGTTGATTTACCTTGCTATGTTTCTAATAAACATGCTCCTTTTCTTTTTTCTGATTGTTTGAGAGATCATTATGTGACTGAACATCCTTCCTATTTTGAATAGGATTGATTAGTATATCTCTGCTCCTCAAAGAATATTGTTTTTGTTGTGTGCTCAAAGCATTCATGTAACCACGCTGATAGTCATCAAATTCGGTCTCCAAAACATCATCATTTGCTAAGATGTAGTCCTCATCCTTTAGAATGTAGGAACTTTCTGCATACTCCTCATCTTCGGTCAGAAATATAGGCATACCATCTGCATTGAAGAAGTGATTTGTTTCAATTACATGATCTTCCTCCTCTTCTTCTTCCACTCCTTGAACATAATTCTGTTGTAACAGACTTCTGATATGTTGTTGTTGTTGCGCTAGTTGTTCTGGTGCTTTTTGCTCTCTTTGCTTGATTCGCAATTGGGGTTGTTGTTGCCCTCTAAATTTTGGGTTCTAGATCTGCGGTTCAGGTCTGTCTATGATGGAAAACCAGTCAACCATCCTTTCCATTGTTCGAATCAATATATACTTTTTTACATCTGAATTAGATGCTTCTTCTTTCACGGTCACTCTTTTCTTGAATCTCGTTCTTGCTCTTTTGGCCAGCAAGTTCGCTTCTACACTCACATCATTCTTTTGCATGTCCTATAGAGTCGTAGGATCATGTTCACGCAACCAATATGCCATATCAGCATCAAATCTATCTGGAAACTTAAGCAAAGCCAATCCCTCTGGTGGTTTGGTATTTCCAGGGACAACATTGTATACTGCATTAAAACTCACACAATAGTTTTTCACACTCTCACCAACATTTCTTTTGATGTTCTCATATTCGGACAAAATCTCAAGGGGATTCTTCTTCACCTCCCAGCGATCTAGGAACTGCCTCTGGAGGACAGGTAGAGTAGTGATAGAAGCTGATGGTAGGGCTCCGAACCATTTCTAAACATCTCCTCCAAAACTTTGTACAAACAGCCTCATCATCACATCTTTGATTTCAACTTCATGGAGGTCAAAGAAAGCATTCATCTTGTCTACGTGCTATTGAACTGTAATAGTTTGAGTGTTGTCGAAGAAAGGTATTTTGGTTTGATAATCAGGGGGCATGGCACCAGGATTTTGAGGAAAAACAAGGGGTGCATATCGGGCAGCCATAACTGGAAGTGGGGGAGGTGGTGGATTTAAAACAAGGATTAGGATATTCGGTATAATCAAAGGGGGATTAACGATTGCTTGAGTGGTAGTAGATGCAATAGAAGTATTTTGAAAATCGAAAGATGGTCTATGAATCTTATTTTTCACCCAAGTTTTTAATTTTGAAGAGAGGTTCTGCAAATGATCAAGAGTGTGAATAAGATGTGACCCTGATTTATTGTGTGAAAACAAGTCTTCGACGGGGTTGTGGAGTGATAAAAAGGTGTCTTTGTAACTCCTAATTACCTCACATTAATTGTCAACCCAGGGACGACTTTTTATTTCAAGAGTGTACTCAGTCTGAGGTGGCTATTTACT
>APFE031727834.1:517-15687 GCA_000404065.3 Pinus taeda | reverse complement strand
TGGGGCATTGTGATGATGTGGTTGGTTGGGTTGAACGGATAAATTTGATATGCAAGCAGGATGTTGTGGAAGAGCTGGTGGAGAATATGGAGAATGTGCTTGTGCTACAAGATGAGGGAGAGTAGTCATGCAATCATAAGGTGAACCATGCCTAACTTGTAGACAAGATTGGTAGTGGTTATATTGACATGGCTTCCCTAACACATTAGTGTTCCATAATTGATTATGCAAGTAAGAAAGTGGAGAGGAAGTGGTTTCAACCATACCTGTAGGCCATGATTTCCATGGTTTTGACTTTATTGCAGCTTCCTCATCTCTTTGATATGCTACTTCCATCCTAGATAAGGAAGAACAACTATCTATGGGATGCTCCTTTCGGTCATGACGGAAAAACACTTCATCAAATTTTTTATTTTTATGAACCTGCAAAACATCCAATTTTGAATTTAGAGAGCTAATAAAATCAACTTTAAAATTTTCAAATAAAGCATTGATTTCAGCTCTTATGTCTCCTACTTTTGTAGAAGATTTGGAAAAGAAAGAACAAACATCTCTAGAATTCTTACCAGCCTTGGAGATTCTTCTTGAATACCTTATGCACAATTCACAAACATCATCATATGACAACTAAAAAACATCACCTTTTCCTATCAGATTTAAGAGTTCTAAAAATTCATCTTTAATTCTTTTAAGTTGGAGTGTTTTTAAGATCTCTTTTTCCAAATACTTATGCTTTGATTTTTGAAGGTTGTATTGAAATCGATCTACATATTCCTCCAAGCTTTCATCTTCCCCTTGTATCATATTGAAAATATCTTCATTGGCCTTGCAATAGTCTTGGTACTTCTTCAATAATATGTTCTTCATGTCCTCCCATGTTTGGATGCAGTTCCTACCTAGGCTCATGAACCATTGGAGAGTTGCTCCTTTTAGAGCAAGAGGAAACACTTTCAATCTTTGATCATTAGTACAATAATCATATCCTCTACAAAAATTTCAAACTCAAATAAAAATGTATCTAGATCTTCATTTGCTAAACCATGAAAATTTGGTAAAGATGGGGGAATTATGTGCATTTGTGTCACTCCTCCTAGATCTTTGATAGGAAATTCAAAAGTAGAAACATGAGTCATTTCTTACCATAGTATAAGATGTTCTTTATGTGTTTTTTCGAGGCTTCTTATTCAAATGTTCCTGTCAATCGGTTAGTGAAATGGGTGGTGCTTACATCACCACTTGCGTGAAATCATGTGATTCATTTTTTAAAAATTTCTATCTTTTTCCTAATCATTCACACAAAAATTCAAACATCTATTTCTACCCTAGGTTCTTTAACAATTCTGTTGGAAAGCGGGCGGGGGAGCAAGGCTTTTACATGCTCCGTACGCAGGTTCTTACCTTCCGTTTTTAATACCCAATTCTTTCCTAACAGGCACTGATCAGATGCACACTACTCTTTAAAAATGGCTACACTCTCCCCAGCAACGGCGCCAAAATGTGGAGCGATAAAAAGGTGTATTTGTAACTCCTAATTACCTCACATTAATTGTCAACCCAGGGGCGACTTTATTTCAAGAGTGTACTCAGTCTAAGGCGGCTATTTACTCAAGAGTAATGTTTTGCAGTATAGTGCTTAAAATCCAAAAGTAAATGAAAGTTGGAAACAAAATCTAATTGGAACAGCAAGAAACTGAAATGTTCTAAACTAAATCATTCACTCAAACAATCAACAATCGAGGATACAGTAGCAATAACTCATTCCTCTAGAAATTGATGCAATTAAAATCAAACTGGAACAAGACAATCAATCTGGGAACGAGAAAGCAATTCAGTGTTCTCTACAGTTGACAATCCTACTTTAAAGCAATTAAAATGAAATCGAAATTGAACTGAAGCTTCTATTGAAAGTAAACTAGGAAAACTCTTTAAAAGCAAACTCTTGCAATTAATCAACAGAAATGAACAGCAAAGTAAATGGACAGCAAACTAGAATTAAAGGAATTGAATAACCAATCCTATTGAACAACAATCTGTAATGAATATCAATCAAACGGAACAACAAATGGAATGAAACCATAATTGAAATAGAACAGCAAAGCTTTATATTTGAAATGAGCAACATAATAATATACGTTGAGAAGGATAATAATCTCTGTTATGATGGAGAAGAACAGCCACACGATTCAATCTCAACTTGTGCAATAAAACAATTTCATAAAATATTATAACAACTCGCTGCAAAAACATGAAACTGTAAGGCAATACGATTGAAAGAAATAATAACTAAATCAAGCAATCACACGGCGGAAATTGGAAAGATATAATACACAGCAGCAGCGTAATCCACCAGTGGTTGGGCCCTTAGCCGCCAGCGGGCGCTGCTGGGCTACTTCAGGTGAGAAGAATGAGCAGCAACTCTCAAATCATATATTAATCATCAAATTGTGAAATCATTACTACAACAAAAGCTTGAGAATTACAATGGTAATGCAGCAATCTCCTTTTCCTCCTATTCTATCCTATCATGAATAATCCATCATCATTCTTGAATCTCTAAGTCTGAATCCTCAATTCTCCCTCTCTAAATTCATCATCTTTCTCTAAATTAATCGTCCCCCAAAGTCATCCCCCTCTCTGATCTCTGTTCTGATTTAAATACAAAGAGAGCATAGAGTGGTTACAACTGTGATAATTACAATATGATCATTATTACAAAATTGGATTGTTTCCAACCAATTTATCAACAAGAAGATATATTTCCATCCATCTCTCAACAAGAGCAAGGTGAATTTGGTCTTTGCAGCTGAGATTTGGAAAACGGCCACAACAGCAAATCTGAGAAAATTGTGCTCAAAGAACCCTGTGTTTCTCTCAATACAAGCCAAATTTGGGCAAACCTTTCTTCACTAAAGTTAACTGGGTCTGTTCTGGACAAAACCCATGTTCCAGATTTTCCATATTCTTCTCCATTTGCTCAGAATCTCAACCGTAAAACTGTCACTCCTTATTCCAGCGAATTTCTGAGTTGGCGCTTTTAAAAATCAAATCTTCAATTTGGAAATTACCTTGGAGGCTAAAAATGTTGAATAATGTTATAACCAACTTATTAAAATTATCATTGATAAAATAATTCATAATCACCAATTTATTAGAAATAAAGGAAGATAAATAATATTCATCCATAAGAGCATAAATCATTTATAAAATGGATTTAAATGATAAATTATAACAAATGATGTAATAGAGAAGAGTAAAAATGGATGAAATAAGTGTTACAAAGTAGTCGTATTCACGGCCCAACAGGGGTTATGAAGAGATATAGAGGAATAAACAATTGTCTGACCAATCCAACTTAAATATTTACTGTGAAATAAACTCTGCTCAAAATTAATATCAAACTCAATGTCTTGCAAAGTGTGTCTATCCTTTTCGAGAGTGAATTAACTCGAGGAATGAAATCTTTACTTGATTGTTCTCTTGTTAAACTATATTTCTCTGCAAATTTCTTAGATTTTCACCCAATTTTATGAGGATTCATATCTGGATTGGATCTGGGGTACTTTCGGGAAGCTAGTATGTTTAATTTTGAAAATTAAGATATTGCTTTACAACTTTCCAATTCAGCCTATGTTTAAATTCTAAAAATCATCATCCACAAGCTTAAGAATTCAAATAAAATATCTGACTAGGGTGATTAATTTCAGATCTTTTATTCCCCAGTATGGTTGCCACTATGTTAGCACCTGGATTGAACCTCAGGCTGAAGGAAGGCAATGCCAGGGTAACCACAAACCACGCTTAGCCAAGTAGTTAGCCCTACTAGGCCAGGAAAGGGCTCTCTCTGTAAGGATCTTAGCCAAATTGACTGGATCTAGAAACTGATATTAAGCTAGGTATAGTAGCACAAGGTTAGATTTGATTTTGAAGGGTTTTGTTGGATCAGGAGGAGCCAAACAATTAGGGCAAGGAAATTAGGTCAAAACTGCAGGGTGTCCGATGGGGTAAGGTAGGCACAATGATCAAAACCTTAGGGTTTTGATGGATGAGGTGAAAATATAGGTGAGGAGCTAGGAAGAGATGTAAACCTCATGGATTCCTCCTAAACTGAAAAAACACAGATTGTGAAATGTCTACCCAAAATAGAGCATAAAATTTATGGATTCTGCCTTTCAGACTTGTATACATTCACATAAAGAGAATGAAATGATGAAATGGAATCAACAATATATTTTAACACATGAAAACATAAGAAAAATTGAACTGAGCATCATACCACATGGCTCCCAAAGAAATAGCTGCAATTTTTCATTAATCTCTTGTTGTAACTGATACAAAATGATGTTTATCAGAGCCTAAGCATCCTGCTGAGTCCAACCCTTTAAAATGAGAAAGAAAAAGAAGATATAGACATTAATTTAACCTCCTCTCATCCTTAGGGGTCGAATCCATAATATGAGGAACTAATCCATCAAAAACTGAACAAGAAACTGGAATCTAGGCAACCCTAACAACTTGCCTCTAAAAGGGAGGGAACTGATTCATTTGTCCTCAAGATAACTTTTGATCTAATGAATCTACCCTCAAGTAACTAAGATCCATCCTATTTACATTCCTAGTCACCATTTACATCATTAAAAACATCATCCATGAGAGAAAACCCAAAAATTACAGTCATGGCATAGTAAAGTGAAAATTCATCATAAAATTGACCTATGTGCAGAGCTCAAGCTCTATGCGCAGCACTTTTTGTAGGACCATTTTGGAGGTCTTCCCGGTGTCCAAATTGAGATCATGATAGCTCATTGGAAAGCATGACCTATATAGTTTCCAAATCTACCTTTATTTTCCCATTTGGAGTTGATTTGACCCCTAAAAGCTGATTCTCCCAATATTGCTTCTATGTGCAGCGCCATGGTCAAAAAGAGGGCAGAAAGGTCATTTTTTGGGTGTTTTTTGACCTTTTGGTTGACCAGTTTTGCTCCAAAATCTTATCAAATGCACAGGGTGCATGTACTCATCATTTTTGAATCCAAAAATGTTGACCATTTCCTGATTGGATGCCCCTAATAAAAGCGCAGCGCTAGTGGCGTTGTACATAGAACCAATCTTTCTGAGTCAAAAATTGCTAAATTCTTCAAAAAGGAAAAAATTCTCAAAACTTACTCAAAATTTATGGAGAACACCACCATCAAGTGTTTCGGTCAGCCAAGAAAGCTTCAGCAAGCAAGCTAATCCTATCACCCTCCTTTTTGCCTTTGAATGCTTGTTTTAGCCTAATCTTCATTTGCTTGACTCTTATGTTACAAATCTTGTTCCGGGTCCTATAATGGCAAGCCATGTGCCTAATGATTTGATTGTCCCTGTTGGACCCTTGTAGAGCTTCTCCAAATGCAAATTGACCCTATCAAGCCATGTTTCTCTATCCTCCTCAATCTCCTTTTCAATCCTTTCTTTTGTAGTCAAGGTGGTTGGGGTCTCTTCCTCTTGCATTACTGATTTGCCTTTGTCACCTTGCCTCTTTGCCTTAAGGGGTACTAGATCCATGAGGACCTATTTGTCACTTAGCTGCTTGTTCTCTTGCTCAATATATGAAATGACATACTTAGCTCTCGCCAAGTTTTCCATCAGTGCTTGGACCTGTGCATTTTTTTCCCTTATGGTTATATTTTCATTTGTTGCCTCATCTTGAGCCTCCAAGTCGACTATCTCAATGCCATGATGAATGTGTGGCTGTTCTGGTCCATCATGTTCCATCATATCAAATTCCCTTTCCTCTTCATCATTGAGGCTTTCCTCCAGCATCTTATCCTTTCCTTTATGCACCTACTGCACCTATTGTACCTATTGTGTTGATGAAGAAGGCAAAGCCCCTTCCACGGTTTGTGGAGCAAGCATTTTCCTATGAGATGATGAATAAGGCAAGGCCCCTTCCACATCAGGTGGAGTAAACACTTGCCTATCTACTGCAAACAACTTTCTAGCCCCTCTCTGATATGTTTTGTAGATTTCTGGCTTTTCAACAACTTTAGTCTCTTTAGCCTTCTTACTTTTCTTTACTTTGGCACTGCTGGAAGGCCTTTCTGCTTCTTGAGGCACCGATGGAGGAATCTGAGGACCATTGAAGATGTCATTGGAAATAAATGTATCCCATGAGATGTTGAGGAGGTTGATATGATGTAGCACAATCATCTTAATCAAGGAATAGTGATAAATACCATTCATCTGCTGGGGATATGGAATTTTCTGTACAATGTAGGCCATCTTCTCAATGTTCATGAATAAGAAGTAAGGGATGTTCATCATTTTCACTCTTTTGAAGTACATAAGAAGCCTAATATGATAGGTGTACAATATGTGAAATCTGCCCTCACATGGAAAATGTTTCATAATGATCCTCATCATAGGGGCATACTTGTCGTGAAGGAACCTAAAAGGAAAGGTCCTCTTCTTTTCATTCTTGTACCAGGATTTAATGTATGGCTCATAGTAATGCTCATCCAAATCTTGTGCTTTATACTTTCCCCCACATTCGGAATCCTTGTAGCATCAGCAATGATGGAGGAGAAAACTGTAAATGTTATCACAGAGATTGGCTACAAAAAGCCTGGTCAGCTCAGGATGATGTTGAACTCTTTGTACCTACTCACAAAACTCATAACACCCAAGATGCCTAAAACAAGAGACAGTCATATGAGAATCCTGTAACTCTCTGATGTTTGATAGTTCCTCTCTGATAATTCTGCCTCCCTTGTGTGGTTTTCTCTGATGTTGAGGTTCATCTCCCATGCTTTCACTGCCATTGTTTTCCTCCTCCTCATAATCTTTATCCTCTTTATCCATGTTTTTGAATTTGGAGGTTTAGAAACCCTAGAGAAGGTAATCAGGAAGTGAGTTATGGTGAATATGGATAAGGGAAGGGGAGAGGAGTTTGTGTGATGTAGGATGAGATATGTATGATGTGAGAGTGAGAAGGAGGGTATTTTTTAGTAGGGACTATTTTGCAAGTAGGGATTTAGGGATTTTGTTTGGGGGATTAGGGTATAAGGGATAGGTGTATTTGACCATAGGAAATAGGGAATAGGGATGATATTTAGGGATATGACAATAGGATGTGGGAATGAGGTATATGACAACAAAATGTGGGAAAGAAGGAAAATGGTAAGCAAGGAGAGATTTTAGACAACCTAGGGTTTGAAAATTTAAATAGAAAAAAAACTCAATAATCATGAAATGAGTGTTGGGAGGATGGTTTAAGGAGTGTACTTACTTGCTTAGAGGCTCTAGGTAGCAAAAGAGTGATTTATATGGTTGTTAGGGTAGTATTTGTGTTTGTTGGCCCTATGTGCAGCGCTCTGTTGTATGCATAGCGCTCCCTGCTCTATGCGCAGCGCCTCCACAATTTTTCCCTGTGCGCAGTGCTCCTTGCTCAATGCCCAGCGCCCACGATTTTCTCAGCCACCAATTCGCTTCAACTCCCTTATCTCCTTCAACTCCCTTCTCTCTCTTTGTCAAATGAGTATGATGAAGTTTGAAAAATGATTTTGAAATCTTATATAAAGGGTGATTTTGATTTTTCCTTAGAGAAAACCCACTTTATAATGCTTTTTGGAACTTTTACTTTGTCTTCAAATCTTTGTTTAATGCTTTTTTTTCTTTATCTCTTTTCAGGTGGATGATGCTTTGATTGAATTGATTTCTTCAATGGATCATTTCTTGCAATAAGTAGAAATGCATGGGCAACTTATGGGAACACTTATTACATGAAATGACTTGAATTACATCAAAAAAATATGAATCAACTAAAATACTCTGTTTTCATCTCAAAAACATGTTTTTGAGTTGAAAATTACATCAGTGAAATAAGATCTTTGTACAATAACCAAGACTTACTACCAATCACTCTTTGTTTATTGGTCTTCCTCATACCTTTTTTGCCCTTTATTTATACTGAAACTATGCTTTTTCCCTTCGAAATGAACCCTAAGACCTAATGGAAACATGACTGCCTTGACTCTAAAAATAACATAACTGAAACCATAACTGAATGAAACATGGAGATGGGTTAGCAAATGTACCTCATGAGGGAAAATTTGATTTTGTGAGAAGAAGATAACCATCAGTGGACCATTTTGCCATGACCTAGTGGAATGATCAAAAATTCAGTATGAGACACCTAAAATGAAAATGAAAAGAGCAGATTTGATCCCTGATGGAAGTATGCATATACTGACACTAACAGAACCCTTTGATTTTATTTCACTCCATTGGAAATTGAACAGCCAAATCATGGGTAAAGTGAGTAAAGGCCAACCTGTAACATGATAACTAGAAATTAGAAGCGGAGGGAGCTTCTCTGCGAGGAGGGGGTGAGTGAGCAGTAATTGTGCAAGTACCTATAGCACATTCATTTGAACAGGATTGAGCACAGTGAAGTGTAGTATCAAATTCAAACCTTGAGTGGTTACTTAGAGTGATTCACACCTGTGATTGTAGAAACTTCCCATACTTTTCCTTTGGTACATTCAAGGAGAACCCATTATCGCCCTCAAAACCTACACCGCCTGTTTGGACTCTAAAAAGAAGTAAATAACTAAAAGTGCTTAAAATCTATATAGGATAAGTGAAATGAGAAACTTGGAATGAGGACCAGGGAACCTATAACCACGATGCATGATCTTGTGTTGAACAGAGGGTGGTGCCAGATAACTAATAACCTTATTTCACTGACGAATGTATAGAAACCTGGTATTAAAAAAAACAACATAATAATCAAGTACTCAGCACAATGTGAATTTAGTGACAGACTAGCCTCAAGAATGTATACATGGCCAAAGGAACAAATACGTTTTACCTTACGAAGACCCACGAGCACTACATTGTATTATTTCAGTTGGCAAAGGAGCACCCTAACATCCATCAGAGGGAACTCAATGAAATTCAAGAACAAGCATGTGTTATAAAAGAAACAAGAAAAATGTTTTACCCCACTACACCTTACTGATCTCCTCTTACAGTTATGTGTAGAGGTAAAGGAGGGATATAGTGACCATGGGGCTGGTGGAGAAATCCCATGTACCAAGGCAACAGTAAAACCCACCATTCATACCACTAAACTATGACCACCATGTGAAGGCCACATGGCTCTGGGGGATGTGTTCCATCTACATTCGCTACTCAGTTTTCTCCATATCTACCATCCTTGTTCGTATTCCACATAATGTATTTGAGAATGGAACAAAAAATATTAGGTGATACAATATAAGGGTAGATAATAATAAATTGAAATAAAGATATAGTGTATACCCCCATGGTGAACTTTATTGTCCCCAGAGTAACATGGTTAAACAAAAACATTATCTTTGAAGCCCCATTGAGTGCCCTTATCATAAAGGGAAGATAAATTAAATTGGTTAAGGGTTATTCTCCCTAGTTTCTATTGTGTTTGGTAGGGGGATAAATCTTCATGGGTTAGAACCCATAAGTGTGAAAGAATGTTGTTGCTAATAAATGATAATCTATTGTCATGAGACTTTATAGACTAACTATATCCATAAAAATAAATGTAGAAAACCAAATTATTAAAAAAAAAAAAATTGGGAAACGAGGTATGTAACAAAAAGGAAAATAAAACAAGGTTTTTGATGCCTTGAGTCGGAGGATCCAAGTAATTCATTTGGAAATTTTAAGCTCATGTGTGATAGATCTGGATGAAAGGATTAGAAAAGCTAGACTGTGGGATGAAGCATACTAGCGAGTGAAGGAGAAAATGCAATGAGGTGGTGAGGATGGAGAATACCACCTCACTAAGGATGGATTAATCTGATTTAAACACATAATATATGTGCCTAAAAATGACGAAATAAAGGGATTGGTAATGAGAGAATTCCATGATAATCCCTGCTCAAGACACCTAGGGTATCAAAAGACCCTCACATCGATCAAAAGAAGCTATTGTTGGCTAAACGTAAAGAAATAAGTGGAAGACCACATGGTGCAATGCTTGGAATGCCAGTAGGTGAAGATCGAATGCAGACATATGGCGGGATTACTATATTCTATCCCTATTCAAGAATGGAAGTGGGAATTGATCTTTATGGATTTCAACATGGGATTACCCAAAACAACGAAGTAGCACAATGGAATTACAGTAGTGGTGGATAAGCTCAATAAGGTGACTCATTTTGTTGCGATCAAATCCACCCATTTTTCTAGTGAAATAACACAAATCTTCATAAGAGAGATTGTGAAGCTACACAACATCCCTAAAAGGATCGTGTCTAATAGAGATGCTAAATTCACATCCAGTTTTTGGAGAGAATTGTTCAGAGGATTGGGAATGGAATTAGCATTCAGTACTACATGCCATCTGCAGATCGACATGAAAACCGAGAAGACCAATCGGATCTTGGAGAATATGTTAAGAATGTAACCACCTCCTCTCATATCTACCCACTTTTACCCACTTTCCCAGGGTATACATGAGCTAAGGGTCACTATGATAAGACTCAGCCTCCTATAACGGAGTCAACAAAACAAGACCTTACAGACCTCCCTTACATGCTACAGAACCCCACGAGCTAATCCACCACTCCAGGTGCCCAACCCTTGAGTTAACCTCACCTTTCAATGAATTAAACCCCCAGTTTCTCCCATGACAAGGCATGCATGAAACTAAAACCATCCAGACTCTCCCACAATGCCTACAAGGGAGAGACTGTAGTCTTTTTCAGCTAGTTTTGTGCCAGAGACTGCAAGATTTCAGCCACTTTTTTAGGGCTAGTCTCCAAACCACTTCCCGAAAAATAATGAGACTTTCCAAGAAAATAAATGACACCAAGACAAATCCTTTAACACAAAAATTGATCAAGGACTTGAGCTAACCAAGCCCAACCATGACAAACATTCTGTCAAACACATGATGAGCATGGAACCTACAGGTCATGAATCCAAGTCTAAACATAAGGATCTGGAAAACTATCTAAGGTTTAACAAGAAGGGCCACTTCCTTCTTACATTAGTTGTCATAACACCAATTAGTTCTTGCATCCATTATTCATTCAGCTACAATTAAAAACATGAAAAGAGCCATGACAAAGAACTATCATATAACCATGGTTATAACCAGCATATAACTAGATAAATAACAATGAGAGAACAACCATTAAAGCCACATCATAACAAGTACATTTACTCATCAAAATCAAGATAAACTGAGTTAGGGACTTCCACATACCACTTGACCATAGATTGGTTGAACCAAATCTTTCTTTCATCCAATCACCCTCATACCATATTCCAAGCATGAATGTGGGATCTCATGGGATAAAAAAATTCATAAAGAACTAAGGGAATCCAGAAGTTAAAACACCTCCACCCTCACCTTACCATGATCTCACCTAAACCAGTGTCTAGATCACAAAACCAAATCAAAATTGGATGCCTTCGAAATTCTTATCCAATACCTTGAGGAATCTTCATGTCTCCACCCTCAATCTTTACCATATACCCCGCCATTATCGGTCAAGGGAATCCTAGACCTTTAGGAATTTTCCTAAGACCACCTCACCTGAATCCAAAACCTTCTAGCAATCCAAAGCTCAAACTGAGAAAAAAAATCCCATCACACCATGCTTATTCGGAAATGGAAAGGCAAGGCTAAAATCCATTATCCAACTCGGAAAAACCCATGCCAAAGACATCAAAAGCAAAAAATACCAGCATGCACATACCATGCATGTCAAAACCAACTAGGAAACCATACATGCAACATGTTACCTGCAAGTATTCCCAATGAAGCTGCTTTATCCAACATTTCCTTGCTTGATCCTTGCTTTCCTTCTATTTCCTTATCCTTCCTTTGTTTTCCTTGATCCAATGCTAAAGTGCTCCAAGAAAACTCAAGTGTCTAAGAGTGTGTGAGAGAGAATAGAGAGAGAGATCCAAAATTGAACTGACAAAAGCCATGAACTGGTCCTCATAATCCTTTTTATCATTGATGTCTCTAATTTCTTCAATTTCCATTTTTTTCCTTCATTTTCCTCCTCAAATGCAGCCTGTGACCTTTCACCTTCCTTTTCTCCTAATTTCCATTATTTTCATTGCCTTAGTCATTGCCTTTACCAATTTCCCCTTAGCCATAAACACATCAAGTGATGCCCACTGGGATATGTTACCCAACATTCAGCTTGGAATATGTGTCCCATGACCTTGGTCTTATTTAACCTTTATTAACTTTATTACTTGAAATTTTAACTCGAGGGTTATTACAAAGAATGTATGTGATTGTTACACGTCATTTTATCACACTAGGAAAATGACCATTGGTTTTGATCTTTCGTTATCCATAAATGAGTCCCAAATTATTTCCCTGTAAAGTTAGAATCCAAAATGTCCCAAAGAAAGTGGAATTACTAGATCTCATGGTACAAAACCATGTTTTTGGCTACCTACACAGTTCCGTAGTGAATTTATGTGCATACACAGAGAATACCATTAGCAGTTGTGCATAAGTATGCATTGTCTCACACTGTGACCTATGAACATGACTTAACACATGTAAAAACAAAAAGTAAAGTCTAAAAGCATTTTTGGTAGCATCTGTCCCAGCCAACAAACTTTGAATGGTTTCTTATTTAGTCATGATCCACCCCATCATGGAGCAACTCCCTCCCTTTGTGAAATCCCTATCCCACCATTAGTGGATCTCATCCCTTGGAAAATGGATCCCAAACTTCCCACTCTAGCCTATAAAGCTAACACAAGCTTGAGGATTGAGGAGGACTATTGGAAGTAGGCTTATGTTGCAGGAATAAGGTTGGAAGGCTATTCATTCAAGTAGAGGGTTGGATATTGTGGGAAGGGACTTGCAACATCAAGGCTACATGGTTGTAAGGATATTATCCATTTTATTAATATAAGGCAATTGTTATTTCTCAATTACATCTTTTTTGATATAATTTATAGGATTCCTTGATCACCTACATAGATTGTGATTGCATACTAATCAATTTATAATACATGATTGGTTAATTAGTCCATTTATCTCTTATGATTATATATTGGATGCTTTGATCTCTTGTCTATTTTTTTCTATGCAGATCTCCTTCATGACATTATGGATAAGTTGTGGGGAGCGATGGGAGGATCTATAAAGAATTGAGGAGCGAATGGTCGAAATATTTGAAGGGGACTTCATCAATCAATTCGTTTAAATGGTAAGTGGCCTTTATCATAGTATATGTTTTAGTCAATCATAGTCTAGAGAAAGGTAGCAGTTCTTGTTTGTTTGTTACTAGGTTTCTTTGAAGTCCAGGGAGATCGCTCTTGTCTACAAGAGGGTAAGTCCACATAACAGTGATGAATCAACATAGAAATTGGTAAGAGTATCTTCCACTAGTGGAAATTTCATATAATAATGGACACCAAGAATCCATAAGGATTATCCCCTTTGAAGCATTATATGGTAGGAAGTGTAACACCCCTATTGGTTGGAATGACCCAGTTAACAGAGTCTATTTAAGGCATGATATGATCAAGGACATGGAACAACAAGTTCAGGTCATAAGGAAAAATCTGAAGGTTGCACATGATAGATAGAAGAGTTATGTAGATAAGCACAATATCTACGTGGAATTCCAAGTTGGAGAACATGTTTATCTGAGGTTTAAGCCTAAAAGGAGTTCCCTCAGGGTGGGGACATGTGCAAAGTTGGCACCGCGATACTGTGGACCATTTGAAATCCTTGAGAGGATAGGACCAGTAGCATATATACTAGTCTTACCTCCATTAGTTAGAGTTCATGATGTTTTTCATGTTTCTTTACTTAAAAATTATGTGCAAGGTTGTAATCATGTGATTGATTGGTCTATGCGAAAGGTGGAACTAGGTGAAGAAATATAATTAGAACTAATGTGCCTACTAGATTGGAGGAGTCTCATGCTACGAAACTGAGCCATAGAGGAATTCAAGGCACAGTGGAAGCATTATGGGCTAGAGGAGTCCATGTGGGAAATGGTTGATGCCATGAATTCAATTATCATTTCTTGTTTATTGGCTAAAATAAGCAGGTACAATTGTAGATACTATATATATTTGTGTGTATAAATATCCACAAATAGTATCATGCGGAAAGAGTTATTTTTGAGGACAAAACTAACCTCCCTAGGAGTCTAAGACTCTCTAGTGACAAACAAGACAATTAAGAGCAATCCTTCTCTAAACATACATTATTCTATGAGAAACCAAGTGTTTTTCGATCCTACCTTAGGTCCAACGCTTGTTGTAGCAGCCTAGCTTCGTTGATCCAGATGAGCTCCTCCTTCACTTTGAAACCTGCATACACTAACAATCAAACGATTACATAACACCTGAATATTCCATAAAACAAAGCATATTCAACATATAGACCAAGGAGTATATGAAACAATTCATTAACACCAAATCATTGAGAAGAATGGACTTATTTGTATTAAGGAAACAAAAAAGAAACCATTACAACCTGAGCCTTGGTGTTGTGCAAGTTCCTCCCAGGGTCCAGCAAGAGTTTTCCTCTACTTTGACAAGCTCACCCACTTCCAATATGACAATAAGAAAGGATGGTAATCTCTCCTCACAAGTTTACAATGGAAGTCCTAATTCCAGCAGCATCTACCCTTTGGAATGTTCAGCTTTTAACCTCCCCTCCTTTGGCCCAAGGCCTGTTATTTATAGCGTTCTAGAGGAAGTTATTCAGTTCCAACATCAATGGGATACTCCCTCTTTTGGATGGGGTAGCTCCTCTCTTGATGGGATAAGTTCCTCTATCATAGGGATGCATGAACCATCTGGAGGTGCTCAATACACGTCAAACACTCTCTAGAAGGCTCTAGAAGTGACCACAAGTAACTTTTTTAATATGAAACTCGCGCCTTTTGACCTTTATAGGGGTACGCACCCATCCTTTGGCTTACAGAGCGTACAAGTACGCAGACAATGTGTTTGGGGTGCGTACACGCAGGCAAGGTAGAGAAAACCTGCGTACCCAGAGATAAACATGATTTTTAATGACTTTCTCTCTTTTTTGAAGTTTGACATGGAGAGCAGAGGTATAAGGCTTGACAAGGAGGATAATATGACTATTGATGGAGCCATATTAACTGCAGATAGTCATGGTGACAAATTCAGTGTAACAG
>APFE031727828.1:0-10240 GCA_000404065.3 Pinus taeda | reverse complement strand
GGAGTATTAATGCAAGAAGGTAAAGTGATTGCATATGAATCTCGAAAGTTAAAAGAGCACGAGCAGAAATACTCTGCTTATGATTTGGAGTTGGCTGCCGTCATACATGCCTTAAAAATGTGGCAGCATTATCTTATGAGCAGGAAGTTTCTGTTGCTGACCGACTACCACAATCTGACCAATTATTTTAGCCAGCCCACTTTAAACACTAGGCAAGCACGGTGGGTGGACTTCTTAAGCGGCTTTGATTTTGATATTAAACATTTGCAGGGAAAGGAAAACCAAGTGGTAGATGCCTTAAGTCGGAAGGTACAAAATTTGTACGAAATCTCCATCAGTGGATGGAAAAGTCCTTTTTGGGAAATTATAAGGAAAACAACAGAACAAGATGCTGAATATGAGCAAATAAAACAACAATTACAGCAGCCCACTAGCGGGAAAATTCAACAAGGATATGAGTTAGATGATGCAGGGATGATGTACTACAAGAAAAGGTTATATGTACCAAACCAAAACAGTATTAAAAATCTGATATTGGATGAATTCCACATCAGCCATTATGCGGGTCACCCGGGTTACCAGAAAATGATCACTGCAATTCGGAAAGATTATTTTTGGCCGGGAATGAAGAAGAACGTGGCTGAGTACTTGGCACAATGTTTAGAGTGCCAACAAATCAAAGCAGAACATCAACACCCAGCAGGATTGTTGCAACCATTACCTATTCCGGAATGGAAATGGGAAACCATTTCCATGGATTTTATCACTCGGTTGCCTAAGACAACGAGGAACAACGATTCCATTATGGTGGTAGTAGACAAGTTGAGTAATGCTGCACATTTTATACCTGTGCAATCCACGTACAAGGCTGCTAAGATTGCTCATATTTTTATGCAGAATGTGTTCAAATTACATGGGCTTCCAAAGACAATAATTTCAAATCGTGATGTGAAATTCACATCAACCTTTTGGAAAACGTTATTTGCTGAATTAGAAACTCAGCTGAACTTCAGTACTGCATATCATCCTCAAACTGACGGACAGACAGAACGAGTGAACCAAGTGGTAGAGTATATGTTAAGGGCTTATGTAATGCAGCAACTTATGCTGTGGGAAGAATACTTACACCTAGTAGAATTCGCATATAACAATGGGTATCATACCTCGACGCAAATGAGTCCTTTTGAGGTTCTGTACGGCCGGAAATGTCGTACACCTTCAAGCTGGGGTGGACCCGAAGATAGAATGAGTTTAGGACCTGAAATGCTTAAGGAAATGGAAGATATGGTGAAAAGGGTACGTGCTAATTTGAAAGATGCTTAAGACAGACAAAAAAATTTTGCTGACTGGAAAAGAAGGTTCAAAGAATACCAAGTTGGGGACCATGTTTATATGAGAATTCAAGCCAAAAAGAGTGCATTGCAGTGGAGCGGGTGTGCCAAATTGGCACCCCGATACTGTGGACCCTTCCAAGTCTTGGCAAGGATCGGACCAGTGGCTTACCAACTCGTCTTGCCGAGTCACATTCAGGTTCACAATGTTTTCCATGTTTCGGTATTAAAAAAATATGTCTATGACCCTAGGCATGTGATCAGATGGCAGGATATTCAGGTGGGAATTGTTGTTACAATAAACCTGACAAAGAATTATTTAAAAAAAAAACTAACTTAAAACGTTGTATGTTGCAGGTCGAACCAGAAGGAGAGGTCCTAGTCGAGCCACTGAGCATCCTCGACCGGAGAGAAGTACAGCTACGGAGACGAGCTATTACCCAAGTTAAGTTGCAGTGGCGACATTTTGGGCCTGAGGAGACCACTTGGGAAGATGAAGCACTAATGAAAAGGACCTATCCAGGACTATTCATGGCTGAGAGACATCGAGACGATGTCCAATCTCAGGGGGAGGAGATGTAATGACCCTGGAAAATTTATAAATAATTCTTCTGTTGTTACCACCATAGGTAAAAACATTGAACAAGGATTTTTTTTTTTTTTTTAAATGATTATAATATTATTAATTCAGAATTTGAGCATGGATTGAATAAATCAAATATGGTAACTTCTCATGGGGAAGTTGTTTTCTTTTCTTGATGATTTAAAGAAAACAGTTGCCAGCAGGAAGGGGAAAAAACCCCAACTGTTTTTTTTTTCCTCCCATAGTAAAGATGGGGGAAAGGAAAAGGGACCGGGCTGTTGAGGAACAGAAAAGAGGAGGCAAAAGAAAAGAGATCATGCTAAGTCTGGTGAAGACTAGATAGAACGGGCATAGATGGTGCACTACATTTGCTGAAGGCAGTGACCTGACAAACAAGCTTGGGGGGAGATTCGGTCTTGTTGACGAGTCTCATGGACGGGAGGAAAAGACAAACAAGAAACCAGTTTTCCAAACTTTGGAGAAGTGTGGGAGACTGTAAGTGCAGAAGTACAGGTAAGTATAACTGCAGCTTTTGTATTTCTAAAAATAAAAACTGTGTTATTAAAGAGCACCACTTTAGTGGTTAGATTATGTAGTCACACTGCCTCTGTCGAGGGTTCTGATATAAAGGAGAAATTAGTTACATTCTGTACCTCTGTCGAGGTTCTGTTATAAAAGAAAAAAAAATTAGTTACATTCTGTTCAGGACTTGGACTTAAAACCCTGCTCTGAAAATAACATTGGGCTATTCAATTAAATCTGAGAGTAGGAGATTCCTTGGGTTTAAGGTGGCTACAGGTATTTGTTAGGATACCTGTAACCCCATAAAACCAGTAGCAGAACCTTGGAGAGAAATCTGTAGGGTTCATATTAAAGAAAGGAGAAACTAACTGTAAATCTGTATCATCATCGAATTGAAAACTATAGGAAAATTTAGTAGAACTGTAATAAAGTAAGAGCGAAGATTGAAAGTTCTAGAAATAAATAAACTCAGTAATAGTAAATGAGTAAAGTAAAATCCTACTCTGTGAATAAGTGAATCAAACGAGTACCCTTCAAACTGAATTAAATATCATTATGATGAAACCAATACCGAATATAAACGATAAGCGATAGCATTAAGACGAATCCTGGTAATATACCTATTGAATATCATAGGAACATAATGAAGACAGCGGAACCTCAAATCAGGTTACAAATGCCTTTAAAGAATGCACCATTAGACAGTCCAGAAAGTAATATATGGATATATGTACATTAAAATAAATTAAACCTGTCAATATGAAAAGAGATTTACGAACTTGGAGATCAGGTAAACACAATAATAGTCATCACTAGATGTTACGGTTACCTGTACATACATTCACATTAGGGTAACAAAAATACAGTCAAACGCTGCCAAGATTCACCACCATTCGAAAAAAATATAACCAAGACATTCCAATGCGCGGAACGCATATGAAACAAACACAATAAGAACCTACATACATATCGAATAGCACATTGGTAGAGTAAATAATATATAAATACTAGAGCAATCTATTCGATGTTCTTAATAAAAAGAATAAGAACATGCCGAGACCTGTTAAGTCCACTGAGTCATACAATGGACTCAGGGTTCAAAAACTCAGGAATCCATAACCCTTATCGGTACAGAGAAGCACAAAAAGGGAATAAGCCATATATTATAATTACATTGAACTTGTTCCGAGAACGTGGAGTTGGGTTAAATCAAAAGACCAAAGAACTTATCGAAAACCTTTCCATGCAGAACAAAGAAATGATTCATAATTTATGTCCAGGAGTCCATACAACCAAAACTGATAATATTACATTCCAATAAACAAAGGACTGTTAGTCCTTAAATAAGACGCGAAATGCATCGTGACACATTCATAAAGGTTCATGAGGACAGAAGCCTCATTGAGTGACGACTATGGAAGGCTTTCATAACCGAGAAGATAATATAATCGAAAACATTCTTCCAACAGGAATCAAGGATCACATGGCAAAGAAATGAACAAGTATTGAGCCATTGAAACCAGCATCCTATCAAACAAAACCCTGGTGTAGTAAGAGTTCGGGATGAACTTACCGGGTTGGGTTAATCTTTATATTAGGATGGAAAATCCCACCGCTCCATAACCGCAGCGTCGAATCGCTCAAAGCCCTGCCAATGCATATCGTGAACACAAATTAGAAATTCATCCTTTACATTCACCAAACAATACTAAATCGATTCATGGGTAGCCATAAAAATTGTGCAAGAGATACCTGAATGGTTGAGTAGAGTTACAGGTTAGGTCGCTTGAAAGGCGCTCGGCTCGCCTTCAAGCAAAAGGCATGAGTAACCTCAGTTCGAGACTGTAGTCGATGGAACCCTCTGAGAGCCGAACTCTCTAGTTCGAAGCGGCATCGAAGGAACCCTTTGGAAGCAAACCTCGCACTCAACAAATGGAGACTGAAACCCTTAAGCGCTGCCATGTATAGTTAACCAGAGTGCTCACAACTGTTCGATGGAGGGAAAGGGTTTCCTCCGTCGATTAATCTGGAATCCGAGTACTTCACTCTAGCATTAATGCTGACAACTATCCCCAAAGATCGATATCCGAGTTAGAAGTAAAGCAGATCACAAAAAAGGTCTAGCTGTCAATCCCTCGGACAATTAAACAATTAATAAGTTGGAAACAATCCGCTCGTACCGCCAGCACTATACCATATGGTAAGTTAAGTCCAAGTGCCTAAAAACGGTAAAGCGTTATAAAGTTTGATGTGAGCAATGGTAAATTCACCATGAATGATCGGCACGATAATTGTACCATCCATTAATGTATAAATAAATAAAAAAATTATTACCAATACTTTTATGTATTTTTACTAAGGGAATGGGAGTTGTGACACTCCAGCTGGAATGACCCGCGTTCGAACAATTTCAGCAAGATCCAAACTTCGACTAAGGTAAAAGCAAGAATGATGCAAACAACATTATTACAATCGACATGGAAAACACATAACTTGCCGTTATGCAGCCAAGCCCTAGCTTTCTCTACACCATCACTCCGCCCTCCATAATCCAAGGAGGAATTCGTGAAGTTGTGAAATCATGGATAACGAACTCTACACATCCGTCCAGATCAGAGAGCACGAGGATACATACCAACCCATGGTCGGCGGTAAAAATAGCGGAGAGGAAACGTGATCATGATACTAATTTAATTTACGCCATCCGTGGGCGTTACTTGTCTATGGATCGTGTCACCCCACCCGGCAACATGCCAAACCAAGCCAAGGACAGTGGCATTTTATATAAAAATCAAGAACTCTGTTGCTTCTACCGACATGAAGCATTTAATAAAATTAGAGTCAGATTCAACCAGCACTGCAACTTGTCTCTGCAGATGCAAATAGAAGGCACGGTAGCTAATTCACATTGTTTCAACTTAAAAATGTGATAAGAAGCGGGGCAATCCCATTTATTTATCATATTCCCACTTAATAATTTCCCTGCAATCTACATCACCAAATGCAAATGGTTGGAACAAAATATGGTTGGCCACTGCAAATGGTATCCAAAGAAAAGTCGGGCAGGAAGCCAAAGGAAGTATCAACATTAATTCTGTAACTCGACATCTCTTATTATGGGTGACGCCCATAAAGAGTGCATAAGGTGACCAGGGGACAAGATTACTCCATAGCGTTCCCTCCATGACATTCATAGCATTAATGACGATGCAATGATTATATTTTATAATGATCTTCAGAGAGTCTGTGGATGTCTATTAATAATGAGGATCAGAAGGGTCTGTTGTTCAATGGTAAGGAGTATGCGAATGCGCGGAAGAATTCTGCAAAATTTCTATATAAAATTTATTGGTGTAAGTTGAAATATTTTGTAATTGATACACCTTAATATATTATTAGTGACCTGCAGAAACAAAAATGTTAATGCTCTATAAAATATTTATATTTATATTAATATTGATTTTATCATAATTGCTGTATAGGTTCCAGATATAGTCACAGATGTCGCCAGTTTATGCACCAATAATAACGGATCCCGTTCCAGATTGGAATCAAGATCCAGAATCATATCTCCCCGTTGAATAGTCTCTCTAATATTTGTTTGATTAAACGTTTTGAAAAACTAAGATTGTGTACTTAACGGATCCCGTTCCAGATTGGAATCAAGATCCAGAATCATATCTCCCCGTCGAACAGTCTCTTTAATATTTGTTTGATTAAACGTTTTGAAAAACTAAGATTGTGTACTTTTATACCATTAGAATTTGTGATTTTAGCCCTTTTTTTTTTAATTTCCAATAAAATTGGGTGAAAAATAAGATAAAAAAATATATAATTGGATTGGATACTGTTTAAAAAACTTAAACTAACTCAAATTGATTTTAGAATTAAAAAAATTTTAATGTGTAATTTTCTTAATTATTTAATATAACGAAATTATTTGAACATATTTGTCTATTAGCTTTTCTACACAAACATGTTTTCTATTTTTTTTAATGATCAAGGTCAACACATTTTTGGATTTCTTTTCATTCACATGTTTTCTATTTTTTTTATTGATCAAGGTCAACACATTTTTGGATTTCTTTTCATTCACTCATACTTTTATGCTATTTTGGCTTCTCACTTTTTCCATATTTCAAAAACAGTGGTTGAGCCAACATTGCAATGACAAGAAAATTTGGCATTTCCATTTTCTGGACCACTCATTTTCAAGATTTTACAAGGGATTTTTTTCGTATTGGAGCAAGATAGCTGAAAATTAATGGATAGGAAATCATTGCGTGGTTCATGAGACAGACTGTGTAGATGTTAAGTTGTAACTATTTACGTTTTCGAAGTAGGCAAGGCATAGTTAATACACGTTCAACCCCTAATACTAGCTTAATACTAGTAAATTGGGTTGAACCAAAGTTTGTTGTACAACAAGACACTTTATATCCTGTAAGACACTTTGATACGCTCAGAGTTTGAGCTGGAAGAAGGTCCAGCTTCAGTGACTTGGTGACAATTCGATGGGTATAACCCTCTAGCATATCATGTCGAACAACTGATATTTGAAGAAAGGTTCAGTGGGAGAAAGGCTTATGTGCTGGAAATGGATAGGCTCCTAGGAGGAAGCACAAATCGAAGGAGATAGAACCTAAAACCAGTCCAAAAAGTTTCTATTTGAATCAAGAGGGGATTCTTTTCCTGCACCTCTATTACCAGAGCAAGCAGCAAGCTAGAAAGATCAAAGATAAAATGAACCATGGAAACTGCTCGCCATCTGCAGTCAAGAAAATGATGACTAGGTGAGAAGAAAATGCGAAATCGTTCAAAAAATGGCTCAGGAAAAATCCTTTCCATGTGTCACTTTGTTACTCGATAGAGGACGATGAAAATGAGGTAATGGATTTCGCTGGGATGAACATTGTTTGAACATTATTTGCCCAACCCAACCCTACAGAGGAAATGACTTTTGTGTAAATATATAACTATTTTAATGACTATAAAATTTTATATGATTTTGCAGCTCATGCATAAATGCAATTACTTCTCATCGGTTTTATAAAATGAAACAAAGCAGTCTATATTGTGAAATTTTGGAAAATTCGGTGCCCTGAATGTTGGAGTCCCAAAAACCGCAGGTGGTAGTAAACAGACACATTGCTAGATTTAAGCACATGCCACAAAACACACGGGGAGCGTTGGATTATCCTTCTACATTGCCATTAACGGGGAGCCCAACAATCTCCCCACCAATGCAAGCCAGGTGTGTTTTGAACTTGAGACCTTTGGCTCTGATGCCACTTGTTAGATCAGAGCATACTTAACACATAGCGGATTTATACTCAAAGACAGACAAATAGAGAAACAACAAGATTACTCAATCAAAAACAACGAAATAGATAAAACAATCACTGGAAAACAGAAATCACTTTGCATTATGTAATAGGCCTGGACCTTGGCTTGCTTTCCTTGGCTAGAGAAATTACAAATTTATAGAGGGAGAAGAAGGATCTAGAATCTTGTATGTGATTTAGATAGAGATCTAGAATGATCTAGAAACTAATGGCGGTGTAGAAATATCTAGAATCCTGCATGTGATTCTAGAAACTACTGACGGTGTAGAAGGATCTAGAATCCTGCATGAATTTGGCTTCACACTTAACATTCTCCCATTTGAAGCCAAATAAGAGTCATCAAGTCACACCGAATCCTACCATGCCTCTACATAACTCATGTTTATTTCGTGGTAGAATCTTAGTGAGCATATCAGCAGGGTTCCTATCTGCATGGATCTTTTCCAAGGATAACTATTCTTCCTCCAACACATGCCGGATCCAATGGTACCTTAAGTTAATGTGCTTGGTTTTTGAATGAAATGCTCAGTTTTTCGCCAAGTGAATGACACTTTGACTATCACAATATAACACTTACTTGTCCTAATTTATTCCTATCTCTCCTAGGAATCGCTGCATCCACAACATCTCTTTATAAGCTTCTGTTGCAGCTATGTAATCTACTTCTGTTGTAGAGAGGGCTACTATTCTTTTTAGCCTTGACACCCAAGATACTATTGCACCTGCAAATGTATACAAATAACCTGTAGTGGACTTTCTGGTATCCATATCTCCAACCATATTGCATCTGTAAATCCTTCGAGCACAGTCTCATCATGGCCAAAACATAAACAATAATGACTAGTAGCCTTGAGATACCTCAAAATCCATTTTACTGCTTTCCAATGTTGTTTGCCTGGATTGGCAAGGAACCTACTCACTACTCCCACTGAATATACAATGTCTGGTTGTGTGCATACCATGGCATACATCAAACTGCCAATTGCTAAAGCATAAGGAATCTTGCTCATTTCTTCTTTCTCCTTGTCATCGCTAGGACATAATTCAGTACTCAGCGTGAAGTGGGCTGCAAGGGGTGTACCAACTGGCTTGGCATCCTTCATATTAAACTTGTCAAGCACCTTCTTGATATATTTTTCTTGTGACAACCACAACCTTTTGTTGGTCCCAAATCCTTCATTGCAAATTTGCTACCCAAATCTTTCTTCAGCCTATTGATCTTATTCTTATCATGCCCAACAATCAACATGTCATCCACATATAACAATAATATGATATACTTTCCTTGATCATACCTCTTGATATAGACACAATGGTCAGCTTCCAACCTCTAAAAACCATGTTCCAACATTAATGAATCAAATTTCTTATACCATTGTTGAGGTGCCTGTGTCAACCCATAGAGACTCTTCTTCAACATACAAACAAGGCCTTCTTTGCCTTTTTCTATGAAGCCTTCTGGTTGCTCCATATAAATTTCTTCCTCCAATTCACCATGAAGGAAAGCAGTTCTTACATCTAACTGTTCACATTCTAAGTCTAAAGTAGCAATTAGACCAAGAATGACTCTAATGGATGACATTTTAACAACAGGTGAGAAAATTTTAGTGAAGTCAATACCTTCTTTTTGGGCAAAACATTTCACCACCAGCCTTGCTTTATACCTCTCCTCCTTTTTGTCACCTTCTTGCTTAATCCTATAAACCCATTTGCTTTATAGAGCATTTTTACCTTTTGGGAGGTTTACCAACTCCCAAGTTTTATTTTCCAGCAAAGAGTTCATTTCTTCTTCCATTGCTTTCTTCCATTCTTCACTATGCTCAACTTTACAAGCTTCTTGAAAACAATTAGGCTCACCTTCATCAATCAACAAAATATAGTTTGAAGGAAGATACGTCTGTGAAGGCTTATGAGGCCTAGAAGATCTGTGAACCAACTGTGGTGGTGCATTATCAGGTTGAATCTCCTGTAAGGGTTCCTACAAGATTCCTTCTTCTTATTGTTCATCATTTTCCACTTGCTGTTCTTGATGCTCCTGAATTTGCTGTTCATTTTCTTGCATTGGTGGGATGTTTTATTGCTGCTCTTCAAACTTATCAATAACCTTCTTGACCTCCGACTCACCTACAATCCTCTTGAACATTTCTGACTCATTAAATATAACATCCCTGCTTCTAATAATTTTATGTTTGACTGGATCCCATAGACGATAACCAAAATCTTCATCCGCATATCCCAAAAATATGAATTTCATAGACTTATCATCTAGCTTAGTTCTATTTTCTTTGGGAAGATGTACAAATGCTTCACATCCAAAGATTTTCAAGTGAGAATAATTCAACTTCTTACCAGTCCAAACTTCTTTAGGGATACCGCCATCCAAGGCTATAGTTAGAGATCTATTTATGAGGTAGCAAGTGGTCTTGACTGCTTCAACCCAAAAATTCTTCTCCAAACTA
>APFE031727823.1:202162-218761 GCA_000404065.3 Pinus taeda | reverse complement strand
CATGTGGCTCGTTTGGCAAAATGGCACGTGGAACCTTGAGAACAACAAAAAGGCTGCGGAATCTCCAGATGGCTGCGGAATCATCAGATAGCTGCGGAATCGGCAGAGAGCTGTGGAATGCCTGTAAATATGTCAAAATCTAAACAAAACAGTCACACATTAGCAAAGCTCACTTGATCATGCTTAATGACATCTAATGTAATGATCTGGGTGGTTTTACATTGAAATGGAGGTGAAAGAGAGAGATAAGTGATGAAAAACAGTAGGTAATAGTGGATGATGAGGTGTAGGTTAGAGGCTCTACAAGTAGTATTACCTATCGAGTGTCAGATTCCTTCCCTAAAAATTGATGTTGAACTCTTTCCCAACACCACTGCCAAAGAAGAGTGCTTGATATACCTCAATCAACACTCTAAGCTCATAAGAGTTGGGTCAAATCCCAATAAGACAAAAAGTTCAAGCCTCGTTCATACTAAGAAGATGATCTTGTTTTTATCTATGATAAAAAACATGACCTCTTGGGGGCAAGAATGCTTCAACCCTTATGGATTGGTCCATATGTCATCGCTAAAGTCCTCTCAAAAGGGGCCTATAAACTTTAGGACTGCGAAGGAGTCCCGCTCGTGGAGCCTTGAAATGGGCTCTATATGAAAAAGTATTATGCCTAGTACTGCACTAGGCATGTGTTTTATAACTATATGTATTTATAAGTTTTTGCTTCTTTTTGATGTGACCATTTTTTTTTGCATGCTTTGAGTAATTGTCTCATACATGTTTCTCATCATGTAGATGTATTCATTACCCTTACCATATGTAGGATATGCGAATGGTGCCAGTCGTCACACATGACACATTGCATCAACTACTTGGGTCTTTTAAACACCTGAGTCAGAACTACTTTGTTCCAAAGGAGTCTTTCTTGGTACTGCCACCAACAATATTTTTGAGTATATGTCTGTAATTTCAATTCTCATGGAAGTGTCTTCTCGAGACATCTCCAATTTGGTGGTCAAGTTAGAATCTCAGATTGTCATTATGCAATTGACAAATTGTTATCATATTCACAATGCAATCTTGTTCCGTGATTATTAAGGGTACGACTGTTGGAACGTCAATTTGATTTTATTACATATGAACACATTCCTCAAGTATTCAATGCAGTTGTTGATTCATTGGAATTTGTCTAATTTATTATAGATACATGTGTGGAAGTAAATATTTACATAGTTAAAAATTTACAAAAACATTTACAAACATTTACATCACAAAAAATGCCAATATATATATATACACACACACACACACACACACATATATATATATATTGAATCCAATATTTTACATCACAAAATTTGCTAAAACTTGGGTGTTTTTAAGTACAAAATGGCTACTAAGCCTCGCTATAAACACCGCTCTCTATACTGTGTGCTTGCTAAAAGAGCTTACTATTCATGAAAATTCAAAACAACTCTAGCTATCCTTTAAATAAGAACCATAAACTGCTTAGGCACATTGACGGTGTGTTGTTGCATAAGCGAGAATCTCCCTAATGGGAAGTAGGGGAATGCCCATGCTCATGCCTTCGAGATTCCTCAGAACCTCGTGGAGACACTGTGCATCATCACCATCTTTGGCAGCTACTACTCTTGTTCTAGCTCTAGGTAGCTGGTCCCCTCGCTTCACTTGGTGAGGCATGCCTACAGGTCGTGCTGGTGCCACATCTATGACAAGCAAAAGATTCATGTCAGTACTTGTTCACCCATAAAAAAAAAAAAAAAAATTACATAAATATTCAAAAGCTAAAAAATACTTTAAGGTACTCTAAAAAAATATTCTTACCTTAAGGCCAACAATGAGTACCAGGTGGAAGTATCATGTCTAGATCTCCAGTAAATTTTGTTCCTTCATAGGCATAGTCATCAATCACCAAGATCTAATCACTAAGCCACTCGAAGAAATCTTCTTCTAAAAAATGTCGGATTGGTCCCCCTCTAGTGCGAGGATCGAGAGATGCACATCGCCCTTACTTGGGCTCCCTCGGATCAAGTGGACCCACACTCATTCTTAGTCTCATAATGGGCACTCTCTCAAGTATAAAGGACACGATGAGAGTACCATACCCAAAATTCATTTGGGTTCAAGTCTTGCATGTCATAAAATTCGCCTTTAGTTGAGGAAGAACTACCTCACACCAATTAAAGATCTGAGGCTAGACACAATCAATAGTGAGCAACAATTGGGCCTTCATCACAACATGGGGACTCTTGGACCCCACCAAGCATACAATTGTCCACAATATGGCCCTCATGGACTTAGACCTAATCCGCTCGATGGGGACCCTGTTGCTCACTAGTCCAATCTTAGGTATGCAATAAGTTTGGATCAACTTTAAGGTAGACTGTGCATCTGTCCTGCCCCCAGTAAAGTTTTCTCATGCACCTATGCATGACAAACTAGTCAAAAAGTAGATATCATCTCTACCAATCGAGAGGTCATGACCCCTGATTAGGAACACCCCTTGGTGTTCATCCCAGCATTGAATTATCCATCTTAGGAGTTCTTCCTGACCTTTCATCAAGTCAATCCTTGCATATTTCATCAAGACACATCTATGTAGTGCAAGTATGCATGCTTTATCATTCTGCATATGTTGTTCCTAATGATCATGAGCTCATTCTCTCCATAAACTCATGATGATGGATCAAAACCTACACAAATCAACCCAAAAATTAGTCAAAATGTTTAATAAATGCTCGCTAAATCAATGGATGGGGTTTTTGAATGCGCTCACATGCACTAATGCCCCCCCTTAAGGCATACAAGGTGCACTAACAACCTCCTCTACATCATGAAGGGTATTTAACACCCCTCTAGACCTAGAGGGGAGCGTTAGTTGCATTTAATGTGCTAGCGATTCCCAAAAATCCAAAAATCCACCCCTAATGCAACTAAAAAAGGTTGAGGAATGCAGGATAAGATTTTTTCCATATACCTAGAACAAATGGCAAGTCCAATCATCACCTGGATTGCTCACAATCATCTAAGGAATATCTAGTCCTATTTCGATCCAGAACACTCTCACAACACTTAAATGATGCAAATCGTGAAAATGGAGGCTGAAAAAACTTCCTCATAGGCATGCTAGAGGTATGAATCATCTTAATTAAGTCTAAAATAGAAGTATTTAATTTTGTATGCTATTTATCATGTGCCATGTCAACATATTGCCAATATTACTCATGCTTTAATGAAGGGACTTTCAGGGATGAAGTGCAGAAATGACCATGTTCGATCCACTATGAGCACTTTCTTTTATGGGATCTTTTATCACTCTTGAATTGAAAAATCCTGGATTTTTCGTCATTGGGCTCATAAAACTCCTATGATTATGGTATGAGAGATTTCTTTTTTGGGACTCTTTCTCGCTCTTAAATTTAAAAATCCCCAAGTTTTTCCCTTCTTGGGGCTCGTTAAATCTAATAAGGAATGAGCAGTTCTTTTATTTCTTTTTCCTTTCTCATTAAAATGAAAAATATACCTCAATTTTTCTTCATTTGACTCATTAAAATTTGATGGAGATCTATTGATTTTTTCATCATGTGACACATTAAATTTTCACAACAAATATTGAGTTTACTATGTCCCCTCGTACTCATAACAAAATGAGGTAAGTGTCTATTGAGCGTAGGTTTATCTCTTTATCCGGACTCGGTAGACTAACTTATGAAAAAGGAACCTTTTTGGTTATACTATTAAACCTTTGTTGCATGTGGTTGAAAACTATGACAAAGGTACCACCTTAGATTCGCTCTTTAAGATTTTTTCAGACTCTTGAAATATGAAAATACCATCAAGTTTACCCATATGGACTCATTAAATTAATCAGATGGGGAAAGTGGACAATACAATTAATTTATATCAGTATTTTGGAAAGAGTTTTTTGGCAGCATTCACTCCCTTGAAAATGGCACTCCCTCAGAAAAACCTTCTTTGTGATGGCCTCTCAAAATGAACCTTACCATCCTATGAGTTTAGCCTATATACCCGATGTTCTTACATCTCTGTATCCTAACACTCTTTGGTGTTCATGAGTCTAGTGATACATGGTTAAAACCTTTGTGTCGTGCCTTCTATTGTTCAAGGGAAACCCTTTATCTTTTGTTTCCTCCATCAACCCATCAAACATATTCTTCCATCATGCCCTCTATCAGTTTAACCCAATGCTCAAACTATTCTTCAAAAAACAATCATTCTTGACCCATTTCGCATCGATTGATGTAGGACACATTATTCCCTACCTTTCGATAGGTGTCTTCCTATGACTTCAACTCTCTATCTAGGAGTAGATCCAAAAACACTTCAGTACCTTGGAACTTGCAGACATCAGTGGCAGGTTACCTTTTGTTTGGTTAGGAGTTTTCATTATTGGCTCCTGGTTAAACAATTCTACGAGTGTTTGATGACACAAACATTATTCACACTTGCTAGATTTTACTATGCATCTTGGAGACCATCACCATTATTGGTGGCCATCCTCAATTCTATTAACAATCTCTATTATTGACTGGTAACGAGACGATTTCGTACATGTTCGACCTCAATGCCTTTATTGACATGTATCAAACTATGATTTTACGGTGAAGTGACAATAAAGACCTTGGGTAAAGGCTTACATCACTCAACCTTGTTTCCTCTCCCAAGCTGTGTATATTACTTTTGGAGATAGCTCATTAGAATGATCTTATTATGACACAAGTTCAGCATTGTGCTTATCACCAGACATGATCATCATATCTATTTGTTTGAGAAATCACTTTGACATAGCCACTGAGCATGGGAATGCCCGACTTAGGACATGATTTTAGACGTTATATATATGTGTGTGTGTTGTATTAGGTTTCTCATATTCCCAAACCTTCGATCCTCTCTCTCTCTTTTTCGAAGAAAATGATAGTTATATAACATATTTCGGCCATCATCTCTACCTCTGACCTCACACTTTATGGGGTATCTATTACACAGGAAAAATACCTGATGGTTGAAGGCCAAGATGGCTGAAAGATTGACCAAGTTCATAGGCCTATTTTCCAAGCTAACGCTCACCAGGAACTAGAAATATGCTTTATAAAGCTTCCTAGCCATGTGTCAAATGCGTTAGTCCCTAGGGTAACTCTGTTTATTGCCTTAGGAGGAGTGTTAGTCAACTTAAGTGAGCTTATGGAGGTAAAAGGAGAAATTTGACTAAGAAATATCCCTATATTCACTCCTATGTCATCTCATAAAGAAGGGAAACATGGAGACTCGACCTATTTGGGGGAATTCCTATTACTAATGGAGTCTACAAATAGGGAAAGAGCGATATATCATGCAAACACCCCTACTTTTGCCCAAAAGAACTCATGAAGGATTTGGCAAGGCTTATCCTCTCATGTTATATATTTGAGGATAGGGACATTGTGAAGAGGATTGAAAGTATTGAAAGGATTTCTTGTTAACTGTCGAAGCTTGTATTAGACATTGGCTCTTCAAGCGGTTAAGAAGAGAGAGAGAGAGGAGTTGGAGGAGTAAGGGAATACTAATGCAACTGATGGTTGTAATCACTCTGTTCTATTATTAATATATACCCAAAATTTTGTTGTTCACTCCATGGCATTGGTATTGTGATTTATTTACATGTTTATGCAACGCTAATGATTATGAAAAGCTTAGATGTATGCAATTAGATATCCCTATATATTATTGTATTGATTGTTGAAGTAATATCATGCGATATTACTCCCCATCTTATTCATATGAAGTTATTGATCTTGGAGCTAGCTAAGGGGTCTTCTACTCCTCTACCTTACGTTCTCCAACAACACCACACTAAGATCTGAGGTAATAATCCTTCTTCCTACTTTGATTATCATTTCACTAATATGGATATGCACATGTATCTCTCTTCTATCTGCAACTAATCTAATTGTCTGCCAAGGATACTAGGAAGATCCTTGAGGGTATCACCACCACCAAACACTGTGCATTATTTCCTATAGCAGGGACACCTAGAATCCGCTGACACTCCTTGGCACACACTCTTATTCCTTCATTTTCATTTATTTTAACCTAGTTCTCCCTTGTGATGCCCGGACACTTCCTAACACTCCTCAACATGCGTTGGCATTGTCCAACATGTGTTAGCACACTTTTTCATTCCTTGGCACGCCTTGACACTCATTATCTATCATTCCCTTACAACTACCCTTATTTCTTTTGGGACCTGAGAACCCAACCAAGTCCTCCCTCAATGACAACAACTTGACTAAGCTATAGTTACTACAAATAGACTATGCCTCTTTCACCTAAGAACTTCCCACAACTCATCTTAGGCTACTCATGTCCATTCTCAACTCATCCCACTTAATTAGTTACCAAGTCAAGGCTCACATCCAACCATGGCCATAAAACAACTAAGAAACATAGTTTACATCTTGACATAGCACAATGACAAACTCTTTGTTGGTAAGTAAGACCTATATGCCTAGGCATAGAGAAGGAAAAGCCTTGAAGGGTCTTATATGAGCTAGTTCCTTCTCAGGTGAGGTCATCACTTACCTGGCTCCCGGCCTGAGCTCTTCTTAGGTAAGGTCATGAAACACTTTACCTACACTAAATTTGAATCCTAGAAGAGAATGTTATTGGTCCCTCATGCACTCATTCACTAACTAACTCAGGTAAGTTTATATCAAGCAACTTTGGTAACTAAGTAAATGTTATTTCCAATTTTCCACTATAACTTTTGATGAAAATGAAGGATTCCTTTATCTAGCTATTTTATTTTCAGAGTGTAAATTTGTTCTTTAATCTATGGATTCTCACTATTGGTCATGTATAACAATCCTTTTTTAGTGGAATCCACTATAATTATGAATGAAATATTATGTTCTGACATTCCACCCAACCATTATATGAACTGAACTAGCATTGAATTCACTCAAATCAAAGTCTTAAAATAACATCCATATACTACTGCTAAGATCCTGGTCTTGACATGAAACTCCATAGTGCTCAGCTATATTTTGTGAGATGATACCCATGGAAAAAGACAATCTTGTTCTTTTCTAAAAAATTCAGCCTAATGCAAGGGGCAACAAAAGCTATTAGTGCCTTTCATACAAATCTTTAATGAGGTACTTATATATCTATCCTTGTGCAGGTGTATATATATAATGAGCTAAACTAGCATTGACTTCACTCAAATCAAAAGCTTAAAATAACATCCATAAACCACTACTAATATCCTAGTCTTGACATGAAACTCCATAGTGCTCAGCTACATTTTCTGAGATGATACCCATGGGAAAATATAATCTTGTTCTTCTCTGAAAAATTAAACCTATTGCAAGGGGCAACAAAAGGCGTTAGTGCCTTTCATACAAATCTTTAATGAAGTACTTATATATCTATCCTTTTGTAAGTGTGTGTGTGTGTGTGTGTGTGTGTGTGTGTGTGTGTATATATATAAAGGAACTAGTAAACTATATTATTAAAGATATCAGAGAGTATGGACAAAAACATCAAATTGAAACTATTAACAAAATTAAAAGCCTTATGTTTCCAAAATCATTAACTTTTATTGACGCCTACCCTTGAATTGACATAATCTTCCCACACCATAGGATTGACAGTCATTGAATACACTCCTACATCGACGCCTAAACTAAACAAATTGAAATAAAAAACTTATCTAAATTCAAACCTTCTATGATAATACAATTGTAGCAAACAGATATTGACATATCAATGTCATAAAACCTAGCTTTAGTTGTAGCTGCAACATCTACAATTTCTTGTAGGCCTAAAGAGCAACGTCTATTGATAGTCCTAATAGGTACAATCTTCAAAGAGATGACATGGTAAGAAACATACAATTTTCACAAAAACTTAGGCATCCAAGAAGAAAATAATTCATTTGACACATCAAATGGTAGGATTTACACCTGGGAATCCAGCATAAAAAGCAACCATCCTGCATTCATTAGCATGTTGAGAGTTGGGTGCAAGAACATACCCACTACAATATCAACAAATTCAACTGGATTAAGTCTAGTCTTCTTAATCAATGCCCGCGGGAAGCTAGAGAACATTGAGAGACAAGTTTGTGCACTCATGCTTCATGGACCATAATTGTTAGGGGGGGTATTTTCAAACTACATAAAAAAATCATCAATTAATTTGTCGGTTTAACCACTAATCCATAGCTTCAAAATAGAAGAAAGAAAGTCATCGGCAAGAGTATCCTTAAATCCTCTGCATCTATCCTTGCAAATAGGGGTATGATAAACTTTGGAAAAGTGACAATCAAATAGAGAAAAGCTAGGCGTTACTAAGCTAATCAACAAGAATTAAGAATACTTTGAACTCAATTAGCCACATAAAATGAAAAGCATTGGAAGAGATTTCCTGAAAAACCATCAATTAAGTCGGAAAAAAATAGAAACTTACGCAAAAATGACAACATCATCACCAAACTCAGCAACTTTTGCATAGGCAGCACTATCTCCAGCAACACATATTGAAGCCTATTCAAAAGAAAATAATGATTGATACTTATATTCTTGCTAGAAGATCCATGTGTTCAATATAATCAACACGGTATTGAATCTCTTCTAATGTAAAGAAGATAAAATACATTTTTAATAATAAATTTATGGAAAAATCAAATGAACAACTGCCAAAAAAAGGGTACAACGAATCTAGTTAAGGGGATTCAATTGTTAGGATTCATTATGACTCGGGAATGATAGTCTATAACTAGCGGTTTCCGGCCCATGGTATTATGCCAATTATATTTGGATGGAAATAAACCTATAAATAGGCTTATTAGTCTCCATTGTAATGTGCCAAGGGATGATAAAGTGTGGTTTGTTATGCAAGAAAATGACCTCTTCATTAGCTTAGAGGAGAAAGACACATTGGCTGAAGACTAGACCAAAATCACAGGCCTATTTTCGAGGGTAACACACCCCATAAATAGACGAGAAGAGTTATAACGCTCTCCATCTATCAACCAAGGGCATTAGTCCCAAGGTTAACATTATGTTTTGCCTAAAGGGCAACGTTACTAAATATTTGTGAGATTATAGAGGTCAAAGCATGAGTTGACTGACTAAAACTTCACTTTTCACTCTAATGTTAGCTCGAAAAGTAGGAAACATCTACCTCCAACCTATCTAAGGACATTGATATTCATATCAAAGTCTCATGGAAAGGGAAAGAGAAGTAAAACGAGGAAACATCCTAGATTTCACTTCAATGGAACTCATGAAATAGTTGGCAAGGATGAGTCTCTCACCATCTATATATTGGAGGCTTGGTCATTATGAAAGAGGTCAAATGGTTGTCAAAACTTTGAAAGAGATTTATTATTGTTATGCTGCCAAGAAGTTGAGAGAGAGAGAGAGGAGTTGAAGAATAGAGGAGGCTTGATCCAAACAAGATGGTTGTAACCATTATTCTTCTATCTAATAATATAGATTTGTTTCTGTGTTGTCTACTTGATGGTGTTGATGTCGTGTTTCTTTACATGTTGGTTCGATTCTGTAATTAATAAGTAGCTTAGATGCATGTTAGCTTATATTATCATTTCTATTAATGTTTTTATTATCAAGGTTTCTATGTTTTAGGGTTACACTTTGTCTTGTTTATGTGTCAATTCTGATATGGGAGTTGGCAAAGAGGTCTTCCACTTTGCTGCATTGAGTTCTCTAGTAGGACTACGCTAAGGACTGAGGTAATCCTTCTTCCTTTTCTTTTCCGATCATGCATTAAAATGAATATATGTATGTTTCTTTATGACAGTTGCAACTAATCTTAAACAACCTTCCTTGGATATCGGGAAGATCTGAGAGGGTATTTCATCCACAACCACCTGTGCATAAAATCCTATAGGAAAATTGGCAACTCCGTTGTGGAATATACTAAGTTCTTGGTTTTTATCTTCCAAGTTCCAAGATATCTCTTTCTTTCTAGGCCTTCATATTCTTCTTGGTTCCCATTCTAACCACTCAGGATGCTTCACAACCTCTTCTACTGTGTATATCCTTTGATCAGAGCCTGAATGACTCTGTTTACAACCTCTACTTCTGTAACACACCCTTGTTGTGCAAACCAATGAGTTATAATGCTCCCTAGACTTGTAGAAAGAGCATTAGTCTTTCCATTAATGCTCTGTACCATCTTCTGAGGAGCATCAACCAACCATTATCTTGATAATCAATCTATTTTTTGAATTCCTGGGTTATGACGTTGCTTATAGTCTGTTTTAGGGATCTGCAACTTTGCAATATATTTGGTTGCTTGCTTTTCTTATCAGTTGTCTTTTTAGGAAAATATCTTAAGTGAATTTACTTTTTTGAAAATAAAATGAAACAATTTTCTTAATTTTTTATTTTTATTTTTAGTTGGTTTGATTCTGCATGTGTATATTGGGTTAGTTATTAGAGAGCATTGCATTTCTATAAGTTGTGCATGTGTCTACTGCATTGGATGCATGGTACTAAATTTCTATATAGATAACTCTCTCCTTGTAGAAATAACTTATTCATCGAATTGAAATTGTAAAGCATATTTTATGCATAGTTTGGGTCAGAGTCTCATGAAACTCCATACATCAACACCCCTTCTGAAGTCATTAATAAAGTACCTTGAAAATAAATCTTGTAATAAAATCAATCAATAAATATTTTGAGCATACACACGTATTAGTCTAGGCTAGGATCTTGGGATATGCAGTGGTGAGTAGATTGCCCAAGATCACAAAACTGAGACTAGTGTCGTTAAAGAGAGTAAAATCCTACTGCACTCATATCATCCAGGACACTCCCCTTAGAAAGGAGTTAACTGTAAGAAAACATTGGAATGTGAGAGTAGGTAGCATTCCTTTGATTACACCTACATTAGGTATTATGTGTATCGAGGATCCCTTCGGGGATATTGGAGTTGATTCAGTGACTCAGGTATCCTACTCCCACAGCGTATTGTCTATGACCATGTCCCCTAGGTGATGTCTGTGATTTGAGGTAACTTTAGTGGCTAGACTTTTTTAGGGACGAACATAAGGTGAATAGGGTGGGCTGCCCTGGTACCTAAACAGATGAACCTACTCTGTGTTTGGATTTTGGGAGGGTTCTCATCTTCACAAGAGTACTTGGCCTCTTAATTTGAGGTTTGGGCGATGCTCAAGAGTAATCATAACTGTACATTTGGCAAACTCTCTCTTTTAGCCATTGTGATATTGGGTTTCATCTCCAATAGAGGGTGGTTATCAAACAGATTCATATCCTTTAACTCCTTGTTGATTGAATTTTAGAGTATTTTTTATTTTTAGGTGTTGGTTTGTTATCTCTGAGACTATAATATATCTCACTGTAAATTTTTCTCATAAAATATATCGGTCACCATGGCTACATATGTACCTCATCGCCAATCTAGGTGACATCAAGGTCTTCCTCTACTGACTCTAGAGGATCAATTGAGCCTTGGTGACCAGGATTCTCCATCTTTGGGAAATCAGTTTCTAGTGTCTAACACTGAATCACATAACAACTCCCAGGACATTATACTACGTCAGGAATTTTTCAATGAAGGAGTTTTACCTCCTTGTAATCCTCACCTCACTGACCCTTTAGGACTAGTGTTTATTTAGGTAGCACCTGTACTTATCATGTCTTCAACAGTACCCACATCCAACATTCCCCTAGTGACTAATGGGTCATGTTCTTTTGTGGACAACCTTGGTCCACCATCACTTTCCCCACCAATAGTCAATAACATACAACTAATTGGTTACCCTACTATCGAGACTATGCCAAGTTTGAGCATCCTAGTTACACCTACTATGAGTAGAGCCCAATACCTTCTGGTTTCTACCCATTTTTTGTCTACTCCAGGACCTTCCATTATCACTCCTAATAGCACAGTTATCATGACTACCATAAGTAATCCTTTTGGTTGGAACCCTTTGATATGTTCAAACCCTAAGTTTTAGATGCTTGGTGGAAATGTTCCCAATATGCACATACTGGCTAGGGGCATCACTATTCCCCCTCCTCCTATAGGAAAAATTGGACCATCATTGATCGACTTACCTCCCCCAAGTGGACACTATTCTAGTGTCATTCATGTACCTACAACAAATTATATGGCTAGAAGAATCCCTCAACTAGGTCCTTCTCCATCTATCTAGGCACCCCTGTCTCAATCTCATTTGAGCCAAGAAGGTACTTTTTATCTTGGGGCAACCAGTGTTTCCCCCAGCCTAATATCCCTTATGGACCTCCATCATATATGATTATTCCACCATAAAAAAGAGGATACTTCTAATAATTCCTATGTATCATGTTGGAAACAACATGATGGAAGGACCCGAGGGTCCTTCAAGTCATTCTTCATCACCCTAGTCAGACTTGAGGACGCAAAATACATTTCCCTTTTTGGAAACACTTGATATCCCTGTTCTGTATAAACTAACTAATGACCCCATCTACCATAACTTGATGTGGCCCGCACCCGCACAAAACCTACCGACATCTTGAAGTTTGAAGGGAAATAAGGGGATTGTTTGGGTACACATATCACCACCTACCATCTATGGTTTGTATCGAACTCAATGGTGGATGATAGTATCCAGGTCCATCTCTTCCCACACATCCTTACTAGCAATGCCACCAAGTGGTACAATGAGTTACCACACATGTCATTTAATACCTTTGGAACCCTAACAATGGAATTTTAAAGCACTTTCATCTTCCCATCTGCTACGAAACTGGAACAGAACTTCTTACTACCTTGCGCAAAGACACCTCCACCCACATTTCTGATCACATTCGTGAATGGAGACGTAGCCAGAGGGTAGTCAAGACCCCCATTCCAAATTACTCGTTATAATATTGGTTCTACAAGTGTTTGCGTCCCCAAATTTCCAAGGGCGTTGCCTTAGGTGGTGTGATCACAAAAGACCAATACATTCATCGTGCCCAACACTTAGATCTGATTTTTTCGAAGTCTAGCACACTATACGATGCAATCCCCCATGCCTCCCTAAATTCCAAATCTCCCTCTACTCATCAACCTAGTGTGCATGCTAATGATCTTATCGACGCTACCTCGAGGGATGTTGTAAAACAACTTAGCAGGCATATTGCCTAGTTATATGTCGATACAACTAGTTCTAGCTAATTGGTTGCTCTTCCAACCATGGTGATCAATTTTCGCAGTATACACAAAAACCCTGTGAAAATAAAAAGAAGAATAATAAAAATGCCTCTCCTTATGAAGAGAATACTGCTACGTAGCCCAATTCCAAAGAGAAAGTTGTTGCAAAACCTAACGTGGAAAGGAAAATAGCGTCAAGTTCCCTTGCAAAATTTGTGTGGAGGACCACATGACACATAAATATCCTTCTCTTCAAGAATGCACAAATCTTCTTTCTTAAAAGGACACTAGTCGGACCACTACGGTCCTACACAATCCTTTTCCTACTCAGCAGTAGCAACATCTTATTTTGAACCCACTGCAACTCCCACAAGGGGGAAACGACAATTCTGTTATCACTCAGAAATTTCTCTAGAAGTTATTAGAAAAAATAAAATGACCTAGGTAACCACAAACCAACTTTTGGGAATAAGCTCGAGCCAACCTAGGCTTAGAGAGGGCAGTTTCTATATGATTTAGCTTGTTTGATGGGATTTCAAGCTAGTTATGAATGTTCAGGGGAATTTGGATTGGTTTTCAAGATTTGATGGTGGAATCCTTAAAAAACATGGATATAATGATGTATTTAGATCATTGGGCTATGGAGTCAACAAAAGGGTAGTAGAAATGGATCATCTCACTAAAGGGGATGTTCAAAGGGCAAGCTAGCAGATAAAGTGCAAGTCTTTGGAACAAGGGGGTGAAATGGTTTTAATCAGGGTGAGGGAGAAATTAAGAATTCTTAGACCATGATATAAATGAGGATTAAGGGGTAATCAAAAGAAAAGGGAAATTAAGAATCCTTTGGTTTGGATTAGCAAGAAAGAACCTAAACTAAGGAGCAATTAAGAATTCCTTAACTTAGATATCAGTTGAAAACATTTACAAGCATAACTATTAAAACAGAGTGTAGTTAAACAAATTCTGAGATATTTTTCCAGTTATAGCATTTAGATTCAGAAATACATTAAAGATTGTGGAAAGTCTTTAAGAAATATAACAATAACATGAGAAAATACTTGTTTGCACTTCGCTTAACACATGAGTCCTGTGAAATATCTTGTCTTTATTCATCAATCCAGCTTGTTGGCTCAGTCAGTGATAAATTACCTTTACAGTTTTTTGATCAAGAAGTCTATAGAAATGTGTAAGAATCCACCCTACATGCTTCGAATTGTGAAGTATTTATACAAAAATTATTACAAAATATCTCAAACTAACTTGAGATTTAATCTAGGAAATGCAACTATCTTCTTGCAAGAAGATAGAGACAGCTATTGAACTACTTTTATGTTGTCCCATTTATTGTGGTGTTGCTAGCCTTTATAGTTAAGTTTTAGACCTTTTATTTTGCTTTGTTGTTTGATCACTTACGCTGGAAGATTAATTTACTTTTTGCTTTCATCTGATACTCTTTGACATTGATACACTTTGACATGCTAACCTGTATTTATCTTTTACTGTGCTTTTACTTTTACTGTACATTTTAACTTTTTACTATGTATTTCAATAGTAAATTATTTAGTTTTTTATATGTATCAGCATATGGTAATGGATATTGATCAACTTTCTGTATGTTTGATATGTTTGTCTTTTGATTGTATGCTCTGTCTGGTTCCTTTTTTTAATAGTCAATGTCTCTGTGTGAATGATTTCTTTCTATGTTCTATGTATAGTTATTTTCTTCTTCTAAATGAAGGGTTTTTAAATAGATTTTATTTCAAATCTTCGAGTAAACAAGTTTTGTGACTAGTATCAAAACTATTTATCCAAGCTCTGGACTTCTGCTAATTACCTGCAAAATACAATAGTCATTATGAAAACATAGCTTGGCAGGAAAGGAAATTGATGGCTTTAGTGTAGAGGGATGTATGGGAAAGGATGTATGGGAAAGGAGTCATAACAATGTTTTGAAAGTAATCGAAGGTCGAATTGTGTAGCAAAGGTTTAGGGTGGTGCCGGAAGGGTTTGATAGGTTTTACTATGAAATGGGGCAAAAGGAATGAAAATGAGGGTTTTAAGGGTTTTAACGGGTAGCTTTTTAAATTTGGCGTAGGATTAGTTAAGTGAACAGTGATGGTTTCTCAAGTTGAGCAAGGAGGCGGTTTCTTAGGCCATCACACCGCTTTTGTGGTGAAGGTGGTATTGAGGAGGGGCCACCTGATCTACCTCTGCGCCTAACACATAGCATTTGGGGTTCGGGGGAAAACCACTTTATCAGGCGGGTAACAATCGGCCATCAGGCGCAACCAATATGGTTGTGGACCGTCAGATGAGGGGGATAGTGATCAGACTATAGTCGAGCGAGGGAGGTGCACGGGTGATAAAAGCATGGGCTTCAGGGGGGGCTAGAGCTTTAATCCTTGGCAAATTGGGACTATTTTAGACTTTAATCATAGGTTTAATTGATCAGGCATGGTTTAATGACGGGGTTTTAGGGGGGGTCCAGGGGCCTTAATCATGGCAGTTTACGATTAACGTGGGGTTAATCATGAAGTTAGGGTATCAACTGGAACTTAATGATAGGATTAACTTAGGTTTACTGATATTTGGAAAATTAAGTGGGTTTTGTCAAGATATGGCGTAAATTATATAGTTTATATTAAAACTAAGGGTGAGAATATTTAAATAGGGGATTTAATTAATATACGGGAAAAAAGTATAGCAGGGAGGTAACACATTAGGTTAGCATGTAAAAATGAAATGAATGTGCATGAATGTAAAATACACTAGGCATAGTGTAAAATGTGATTTTAGGCGTGATTTGTTCATTGTGATGCCCCACATAATCATTTAACACTTCTACTTAGGATAAAGCCTTTTTGTGGGTTTTTGAGTGAAAATGGGACTTAACATAGGATTTTTACTTTTTCCTAGGTGTTATAGAAATTTTTGGGCACTTCAACCCCAATCATAAATGTCCATAAACTGAGGGCTCTTAAGTCCCTAAAAGTGTTGCTTCACTGCCTAAAGGAACAAGGTCAACTGATTACATCATCTCTCAGAAGTTCTCCACTGAAAACTGCTCATAAATGGTCAAAACTGGACCATACTGAAAGCTCAATGCAAAGGGTGCGATGCATATCACCTTCCCAATGTACATGGTGCGATGCATACTGATTTGCTCCTTTGTAGGGTGTGATGGCCGGGAATGGACAAATGGCAGGGACAAAAATGCGAGGTGGAAGATCATGGAATCTTCTAGAAGCTTCCCCTCTGACACTTGCCACTCCATTTTCGACCAGAGATGATTAAGAAATCATCATTCTCCAAGTGGAAGCAAGAACTATCAGAGAGAAGACACTAATCAAGATCCCAAAAGATGACTCACCTCTCTGTAATCATCTATATATGGATCCCTCATCA
>APFE031727823.1:188703-202131 GCA_000404065.3 Pinus taeda | reverse complement strand
CTCATCACAGAGATCCAGAGGCTGGAATTTTGTATCTTATAGAGAAGTGTTGTTGGTATTTTGGTGTACATTCACAGTGTTGGGTGATTTTTCTTTGCTTGAGGTGAAGAAGCGCTTCTTAGCTGGAGGATGATGCTAGGTCAGAGCACATGGTTGTAATCTTCTTGCTACTTTTCATCTAAATAAAGCTATTCTTGTTTCCTTCCATAGTCTTGTGTACTTATTTATATATGCATGTATATGGTTAATGCACATCTGATCCTGCATTATTTATGAATTTAGATCCTTGTTTCTTGCATAGTAGTATGTTGCTATGATTCTACAGGTCCTTTTGAAGCTGGGGAGACAAAGAAGAAGTGGCAAAACTCTATCAAGAAGGAGAGGAAATCGAGCGTAAGACTCAAGTTGGCCCTCTTGGTTCTCCTCTCATTTATTTTCATAAAAGGAATCAATAGTAGATTTTGATTGTTTGTTTCTAAGATAACCACCCATCTTAGTGGGAATAGTAGCATCCGAGTGGACACTATTCCCGTATAACAAAATGGCGACTCCGTTGGGGATCTACTAGATTACTTGTTAGCCTATCTATCATTGTTTCTTTTATAAACATATAGACAGAGCCTAAATTCAAGCCAGTTAGCCTTCGAACTGCATTTTTCATACAAATCCAAAGTAGATCAATGCTACTTCAGTCAATCTCTATGTTTATGAATTAAACAATAGATCTGCAAGCAATCTAATTGCCCTAAGTGGTGGCTCTAGTAACCTCTTAGATCACCCCTCTATTTTACATACATTGATCTCTACTTATTCAGCCTAAACACCTGAACTAAATTGCAAACTGTGAGTGAAATCTCATTCAAAGTCTCACACTGCTACCGTCGCACCCTACCTTGAAGGCAACCTGTGTGCATCGCACTTCCCGAATGCAGTAGGTGCGTTTCATACTGAGTTCAATGTGTAACAGGTGCGATGGTTAGGGAGGATTGACTTTACCCTCCGACTGTGGTTTTTTCTCACTATTTTCAGTCTTATTCAAGAGTTTTGCTATCTGTAGTCAGTGTACTTATGTGAAAACCCCCTTATCTTGCATTATTCCACCTCCTTAGTGCAAAGAACTATAAATGTTTTTTATGTATTGTGCATCATTTTAGTTCTCTTTTGCAAAAAGTAGCATAGTTGAACTGTCGTCTCTAGATCTGAAAGTGTCATAGCTGTCGTTTTCAGTTTTAGAAAACAATTCCATTGTTTTAGATATTCGATTATATAGTTACTATTGCATAAGATTTGGATTACTAGTTTTAAAGTGTCGAAAAGCAATTTCCATTTCAAGATCGCAAAGTGTCTCTCTTGCTTTCACTTCGTTTTGAAAAAGAATTTTGTTGAGTACATCCGCTTTAAAAGTAATTCAGTTTTTCTCATAGCTTTCTTAACGTCATTCACACATTAAGAGAGTTGAAAAACAAATACATGCATGTGCATTTTCATTTTGAATGCTTGGCTTGATTTAGGACTATGCATTTTAGCTTGTGCTCTATGCTCTGTGAAGAAAAGATGCTTGACTTTCTTCCCTTTAGTAGCTAGGATTTTCATTGCTGAAAGAAGATAAAAACGTTTGTTTATCATCTTAGACTACATTTTAGGAATTATACATACATCACGTGGTGAACCTGAAAGGCAAACTGTTAAGCAAGATCAACTTAAAATAAATTCAATGAATCTAAGAACGCTTTGGAACTTAATGCACAACATCTAGAGGTCTAGGCTAGAGACGTATTCTGGCATCGTAAAGCCTGGTAACTGTTGTTTTTAGTGTTGGTTGGGTGATTCCTCCACTTTGAGACGGCAAGTTCCAGTACGGACTTGTGCTCCCACGTACCATCGCGTATATATTGGGAGACCACAATAGGCTGCATCCTTTATCCTTAGGAAGCCGTGTCTGCCGCCCTAATGATCGTAATGCACCGAACACAGCATTCGAGAAGATTGACTACTGTACCGTAAAACGTATTCTGTAGTTTTACAATTGGTTTGGTAATCCTCTCTACCTAGATCTCCAGAAAAGTCCATTGCTCCTTTTCAGACTCCTTAAAGGAAAAGGTCCTCTAAGCACTTGTCACTTCAAGCTCAATAAAAAACGAAGGCGACTAGAGTCATCTTTTGTTTTTTCTCGACTCTTTAAAATTGAAAAAACAAGTTGTGTCAAAGCATCTAAAATTCATTTAATTCGAAAAACTTTTTTCCCTTTTTATTTTGAGTTGATCGAGTAATCCACAATCGTGGAAGAAAGTCAATCAAAACCCCGTCGTTTGTCGAGACTTATGAGTCAACCATCATTGACTCTAGAAGCGAAGCCATTCCAGACGAAGCGAACTCGTTTAACTGGGTCAAAGTCCCCTAGGTTGGTTGGAGCAAGCACTCCAACATCCTCAGAGACTCCAGTTACTCCGAACATTTTTGGAATCCCTGCCTCTACAGAAGAAATTCCGCAACAGCAAAAGGACATTACAATTGATCCTAGTGTGACGGTTAACACTTCTATCCCTAAACCGGCTCCGTCTGCAGCTAATTCGGAAGGTGTTACTCCCCAACCGTCTGCTGCTGTAGAACTTACATCTTCTTCGGCACCAGAAATATTTTATGGACCTGACGGTTTGCCTCTTCCTCCTGGATTGATTGCCATAGAAGAGATTGTGGAAGATCCTCCATCTAGCACTCCCACGCAACTTGGAGCTGGGATCGCCCTATATCCTTCTTCATCAGAAAATATTCACCCACCCTCGAAAGTTCCTGAAGAATCGCTGAGGAATATTTTGGATAGACTTAATATGTCTGAACAACCGTCAACATCAAGGACTGTGTCACCTGACACAAAAACAGCAGAAGCTCCTTCTGCTATTTCGACAATGTTTGCCAACGTACCATCTGTCCCAACTAGCTTCAATCGTTGGATGGAGTCCATCCTGGGACTATGTCAACAGTATGGACTGTTCCCGTTTGTTCGTCCGAAATTATATCTGGAATCTCTTACGTTGAATCTCGACAAATTGATCCATCACCAGGTCAATTTGGGCAAACTGGTCCCCAAAGGCAAATTATTCCTTTGAGCATTGGATTACCATCGTAGGAGGGCCGTGTACCCTTTCATTGTCTTCCCTAAAAGGACAACCATACGTGAGTCCGCAACAAAATTTGGGTTATGCTGGAATCACAACTAGCAGTTGGGTACCAGTCCTGTCTCAACAACCAAGAGTTGTATGCTCAATACAACAATGACAAATATTCCCACTACGCTGGCTATTGTGGGAGTATCACAAGTACAAGCATCACCAGTTGTATGCCAACCTCAAGTTTCGCAGGTTGCAATACAACAATCTCTTGTACCTCCGACACAACCACAATCACCCACTAGTGGAATGGCACAGGTTCAAATGGGGAACACCAATCCCCATCTTGGTCAAACAGTCAGTGCTGGACAATAGTCCATGGCTTCACAACCATGGCTGGTGCAATACCAACAACCGCAATTCCAGCAAGCTTGCCAAGGATATGAGCAACAAGTCTTTGCAAGTAATGTGCAACAGTATCAACCATATCATAATGGCTATGCCCATAAACCTTACTAAAGTTACCAACATCAAATGCATTATGCTGGTATGCAAAGACCGACTGCTCAAATGATTCCGTCTTATCCTGGGTATACTCAACCAAGCCTGAATCAACAATTACCCTTCGTGGAAACTCTAGAGTTACCAGATCTAAGTCGACTAATGAACGATCCAATTGCCTACGCCCCTTGGTGGCCAGCGATTCCAAATAAACTTCTGTCGAATATTCCTAAATTTAATGGAAATCTGGGTGAAGACCCATCGAATCATGTGATGACCTTTCATCTATGGTGTTCATCAAACACTCTCAATGATGATTCGATTTGGCTTCGCCTCTTTCAGCGCACGTTAACTGGTCCAGCAGCAAAGTGGTATATCAAACTACCTAGAGCTTCCTTTGATAACTTCAATACCCTAGCCACAACCTTTTTAACCCATTTTCAGTTACCTATCAGGTACAAAACAGGAACTGAGCTGCTTACCAATTTCAAACAAACGACAGCCACTCACATATCCAATCATATTCATGAGTGGTGGCGTCATCGTAGAATGGTAAAAACATATGCTCCTGATCAGCTATTGGTTGAATGGTTTATTAAGTCGCTGTTACCCGCTATAACGGAAGATGTGGCAAAAGGGGGAGTCATCACTGAAGAGCAAGTTATTGCTCGTGCACAATATCTAGACTTGATCTATACTCAGTCTGGCACGCTCTACGATAAAATCCCTAATGCTCCTAGACCAGAATTCTCCGTTCCTCCGCCTCCTAAATCAAACAAAGACTCTCATGCTGGCGATGGTGTGATAGGTACGACATGCACTAAAACCGCAAAGGCCACATCAAAAAAGGCCCGCACGGTTTCGAGTCAAGATGCAAATGAGGAATTTCTAGCCTCGAAAGTAAATGTTGTGTCAACAGACAAAGGCAAAGAAACCAAGCAACCAGGAGGCAAGAAGAAAAACAAGGGAAGAAGAAAAACCAGGGAGACTCATTTCCTAGAAAATCTTCTGCAAACCCTTCTGGGAATGTGAAACCAAAAAATCCCTGTCATATATGTGACGAGGATCACTGGACCAAAGAGTGTCCATATAAATAAGAACTTAGAAAATCTTTCAAAAGTTCAAAAACCTCGGCTGTACTGACAGATCCGTTTCCAAACCCAGGAAAAAATCTGGTTGCTAACGAAAATGCTTCCCCGTCCCAAGCATTAATGTTGTCAGTCTCGAAGCAACTGAATGATTCTCTAATAACGACAAGGAGTAAAGATTACGGGAATCCACAGATGTTGAACAACAAGGATAAAGATCAACCTAGTAGTTCAACAATGACTTCAACAGAAGTCGTGCCACCCATCATTCCTGAATTAACAATAAAACAGCCAAAGGGAGTAGTACACAAATCGATGTTTAATCCTCATGCTTGAGCAGCACAACACTATAATATAGTGGAGGATTTAGCTCAATCGCCATCCGTGATGTCGATTCTTAAGGTGCTGCAAAATTGTCCCTCCCAAAAGCAGGCTTTATTATCAGCAATAGGTGGGATTGACCCAACAAATTCTAATCTTGTATCTTTTAATCATAAAGGATACGACCCTCAGTTATCAGCTCAACTAGCTTTCCTCATTCAAGTGAAAGCCCTCAGCAAAACTGTTCATAGAACAATTATTGATGAGGGGGCATCCACATGTATCATGTCGATGAGTTGCTGGAAAACTCTGGGGTCTCCGTCTTTGTCGCGATCATCAACAACATTAAAAGCATTTGATGGACGAACATACACCCCGTATGGGATACTAAGTAACTTGCAAGTCGAACTGGGGGGCAAAACAGTAGAAATCAATGTTGAAGTCATCGACGAGAATCTTGATTACAACATCCTACTGGGAAGACCCTGGATATATGCCATGGCAGCTATTGTGTCGACCTACTTTAGGAAAATTTCATTTCCTTCCCAAGGAGGAATTACAATCACAGACCAACAAATTTTTCTCCCCAACAATTCGCAAGTTACGGGAAGCATTCCGATGATCCATGGAAGCCCTAGCATGCTTCATAATATCGGAGTAGGCCTACTAAAAGACCCTATGTTAATGGGAACCTTTACCCTACCACCTCCTACCAATTTGGCAGAAGTGGCTAATGTAGAAACCTGCAATATGATATCTTCCATTCAAAAGATGTCAGAAAACGATGTTAAAATGGATCATTCGCAGGTTTTGCCTCTAACCCCGCTGGAAATATTATAGCAATCAATGTTCTCAGCATGGGAGGCAAACCAACATCAACGCTTGTCAAGCATTTGGATAGATAGGTCTAAAGAATATGGCACCCCTTTAGATCCTTTGTCGCAAGTACACCTTACAGATGAAGGAATCATTCAATTGATGATGATTGATGGGGCACCATGGGAAGATCACCACCATCGTTCCATCTTCCAACTTGGAAAGAAGATAATTTCGGGGACCTACACCATCCTTCAGTATTTGACTTTCTGACGAATACTGTAAACACGATGGATTCCGAGAGAAACCTATCCAATATCGAAGAGACTATTGCCATAAACATCTCGACCAAAACAGATGTTGTAGAGAACATTCATGTCGGAAAATCTTGTTCTTCTTCCGAACCGGAAATATATAGAACTCTCTTTCGCGAGTTTAGAGATGTCTTTGCTTGGTCATATGATGAAATGCCAGGTATCGACTCGAGCATAATTGAACACGAAATTAAGATGTATCCAGATGTCAAACCGGTACGACAGTGGCTAGGGCAGGTGCACCCCAAGAAAGCTATTGCCATCAAGGCAGAAGTTGAGAAACTCCTCCATGCCAGTTTCATTTACCCCGTTGCTCTAACCAATTGGGTATCAAATATTGTTCCTGTGATGAAAAAATAAGGAACGATTAGAGTGTGCGTTGATTACAGGGATGTAAATCGAGCTTGTCCGAAAGACAAGTACCCGACACCCTTTATCGACCAGATAATTGATGAATGCACTGGATGCGAAATATTTTCATTCATGGATGGCTTTTTCGGGTATAATCAAATAAATATCCGCCCACACGACCAGTCAAAGACTGCATTCATTTGTCCATGGGGCACATTCGCATATCGCAAGCTACCTTTTGTTTGAAGAACGCAGGGGAAACTTTTTAGAGAGCAATGAACTATGCTTTCCATGACATCAAAAACATCGTTCAACCTTATCACGATGATCTCCCAGCACATTCGCGAAAGCGGACTAATCATCTGCACCATTTGAGAGCAATATTTCTACATTGCCGACACTACAAGATAAGACTCAATCCGCACAAATGTGTGTTTTGTGTCAGTTCTAGTCGTTTACTTGGCTTCGTTGTCTCAAAGGATGGAATTTGTCTCGACCCTTGCAAGGTTCAGCCAATCATCAATTTTCCTCCACCTTCAAGCCTGCTTCAGATTTAGAAACTCCAAGGGAAAGAAAATTTCCTCAGGAGGTTCATTCCAAATTATGCCGAACTAGCCAAAGGTTATAATCGTCTTTTGAAAAAGGATGTACCCTTCATTTGGTACTAGGTCGTGCAAGCCTCCTTTGATGCTTTAAAGAAATCTCTAATACAAGTGTCATTAATGTATGCTCCTAACTATCACTTTAACCTGTATCTGACTGTAGCAGATATGACCAAGAAATGGTTTTAGTTCAAGAAGACAATGGAATTGAACATCCTATATATTATTTAAGCCAAAACTTAAATGAGATGGAAATGAAATACTCCTACATTGAAAAGCTCGCCCTCGTGGCCGTTCAAGCAATACAGAGATTTCGACACTACCTCCTCTTTAGGAAAACTACCATTTTGTCAGATTGCAACCCCATGACTTATATATTGTCACGATAGTTGCTGGGGGGCAAGTATTCGAAATGGATAGCAATTCCACAAGAGTTTGATTTGGAATTCAAAAAATCCAAATCAAAGAAAGCCCTGGTATCCGCGAAGTTACTATGCAATCTCCCATCGTCGTCCAATGATGCAACATCAGAAGAAGCAATCGTGGATGAAATTTTTTTTATGATATCTTCAAGCGATTTGTGGTACAGAGATATAATCATTTATCTCCAGACACAAACATACAGGTCTAATACCTCACGCTCTGAACAACGATGTATTTGATACCAAGCAAAAGAATATGTGATCGTCGGTGATACTCTTTACCGTCGTGGTATCGATACAGGTTATGCTACGGTGCAAAAATTTTTACGAGCAGGATACTTCTGGCCAACAATGTTCAAAGATTGCATAACCGCAGATAGAAGTTGTCATGCTTGCCAAATTTTCGATAGCAAAACCAGAAGACCACCTGCACCACTGCAAACAGTAGTAGCTATTGGGCCGTTCGCCAAATGGGGCATAGATTTCATGACATGTAACCCCACCTCGACCGAGGGGCATGGATACATAATAGTCGCGGTGGACTATTTTACCAAATGGGCCGAGGCGATGCCTACATTAAACAACAGCGGCGAAACGGCTGCCCTTTTCTTTTTCAATCACGTAGTCTCCAGATTCGGTGTTCCACAAGCCATAGTCACAGATCACGGATCGCATCTTCACAATCACATGATCGTTGAGTTGGCCGCCAAATTAGGACTGTCCCACGACAGCTCTAATCCGTACTATCCGCAAGCTAACGGACAAGTTGAAGCAATCAACAAAGTCCTAAAGCGCATGCTGCAAAGGATGATCGGAGTCCACAAACAAGATTGGCACGTAATCCTGTAATCAGCCTTGTGGGCATACTAGACATTGGTAAGAAATGCAACCGGATTCACACCTTTTCAATTAGTGTATGGTCTAGAAGCAATCTTACTGGTTCAATGTGAAATCTCGTCCCTCAAACTCGCAGTCGACCTTCTCCCTGGAACCTCAGAAGAAGAGGCTCGTTTCTTAGAATTAATCCATTTGGATGAAACCTGTCGTGATGCAGCTTCGGCTAACGAGGCTCATAAGAAACGAGTCAAAGCACAGTTCGACAAGAATGTCAAACCTCGCGCCTTCTCAGAGGGTGACCTGGTTTTACTTTATGACCAGGAATCCGATAAATTGGGAGCAGGGAAATTCAAATCATTATGGATGGGTCCCTATATTGTTAAATGACTATTAGAAAAAGGAGCCTACGAGTTGATGGACTATGATGGGATTCCACTGGCGCAACCTCGCAACGGATTGTACCTCAAGTGTTACTATGCTTGATTTCGCATAGTAATCCTCGTGATTTTGTTACATTTTTGTTTTCGCCAAGAGAATTGAATTTGGTTAAGTAATCCACTTTTTGCATTTGTTGCAAATTTCGAACCTACTGGAATCATTTGTTGGATATGCCGACGGGGCAAGTCGTAGTTTGCGGAATGTGTCTTTTGCGGCATGGGCCATTTTTTCCTAGCAACGAGTTGGTAAGTTTCAGAGGAGTGTGTATTGGTCGATCTACGAACAATATTGCTGAATAAAACGCATTGATAGAACTCCTTTCTGATGCCATCACACATGGTATATGCCAACTTATCGTTAAGCTAGACTCACAACTCGTTATTCTACAACTCACTGGCATCTATGTTGTACGAAATCCAGCTATCTATCGCATGTTCCTAAGGGTCAAAATTTTGGAAAGACAATTCGATTTCATCCAATATCAACATATTTCCAGAAGTTTAAACACATTAACAGACTCATTGGCAAATTATGTGTTGGATAGACATTTAACATTTATAAAAAGAAGCATCACATCAATATATGCAGTAGGATTATGTAACTGTACCGAATTAAAGCTCCGAAAATCAAACATATATTCCATACCTGTTTATAGTCTGTACATAATGTTCTGTAACCAAGAAAAAATTGGTCAAATGACCCAAAAACTCAAAAAATGCTAGGGGGCAACCTAGCCTAATGATGCTGGTGATTACAAGTCACCGCCTGTGCAATCATGCGTAAAAGCCTAGTCCATCAACTTGGCACTCCAGTGGCATGTCGCTGCAACCGCAAAGGCAGCTCGTCGGTCCTCACTTCCGGGATACCAAGGGTAAGACCCTCAATCTGGTCCTGTAATGCCGAAAGAGTCTCGGCCACATCAAGGTCGCGAAGGATAGCCCTCCCAACAGCTTCTCCTATTGGAGCAGCCGCTAGGTCTCTACAGCGTACTGCTGGTCGAACTAGGCCAACATCTGCATGACCACATGAGTTTTGATTAGTCTTGATCATAAGAATATAAGAACATTATAAACAACAATGAACAGAAATATGGTCAGAAGAAATTACCCATGGCACCCCACTGCTCTCCAGCGGGCAGCACCAAATCCGGATCACCTTGGAAATCCATACCAGCATATGGGAACCTAGCATAGACCATCTCCTGACCACTCAAAGAAGGTCTCAGAAAAAGAAATATGGGGCTGACCAGCGTGCCGAGACATGAGATTGACCCATCTCTGTATTTGTGGTTCAGTCGGTGGAGGTAGACCAAGTGATATATACTGTGGCTGCATCAGTGGGATTCGCTCCAAGGTGAAAGCAGTCAAAATAGAACCATAACCAAAGTTCTTGGATCTGCCACTCTTCACCTTGGTCAATTGTTCATTCATCACAGAAAGTACTGCATCACACCAATTGAACACCTTCGGTTCAAGGCATTCCAAAGCATACTGCATATAAGATCTGTTGGCTATATGAAGAGCAGAACTACCAGCCAGTCTAGCAAAAGTAAACAGGATGGTCCGCAAGGGCCGGTCAGTGACATCTCGGATGTTGATCTTGCCGTCCGCACTCGGCTGATATCCCTCTCTGCAATGCCGGCGAATGTACTCCCTCACAGACTCACCCCCACGGGCGGAGCTTGATAATGAGAGAGGGGCACCGTGCCTCGATAAGCCGGTCAAAAAATAGATGTCCACCACTGTCAACGGGATCGATTTACCCCTAATCTGGAATACCTGGTTGATAGGATCCCAGGCATTGAGGAAATACTGCAACAAACTGATTTGTTGCCTCATGCTAGAGATACGGAAAAACTTCAGAAGGCCATAGTTCCGTAATGCATCCATTGTGCATGGATCATGTAAAGCAATAGCGTCCTCTTCTTCATGCTCACGTTCTCGCCATGTAACAACCATTTTGCTCTGATGAATCTCTAAAAAACAAACAAGGGAAGAGTCAAGATCTTCATTTGGTGAAAACAGGCAAAAATTTCATGAGGAAACTATGCAAAAATTTTCCTCCCTGTGCCCATCACACCACTGCAAGTGTACTAGGAGCGATGCATACTGACTAGTCAGTGGAAAGACCAGTATGCATCGCACCTTTTGACTAAGGAAGGGTACGATGATCCTAGGGCAAGTTCTTCAAACCCCAGGGGCTCAGCAGGACAGGGAAATAACCTCAAAATCCAAAATGAAAGGCATGTAATGAAAGAGCACAAGAATAGCTCTTACCTGGTCCAAACGATGTCGAGAATCATCCACAGAATCTCTCGGAATCCGCTGGTGAAAATCAGGGGGGGAAAGCACCTCCAAAGTTCCAACAAACCAAATTCAAATGAAATGGTAAAATGAGAGGTAAAAGTCACTTTTCATTTACTATGCACGTAATTCAAGTAAAATATTAGTGTTTTAACTCATTTATCATACATATGTTTTCATTTCTAATCGGTTTGATGAAGCAAATGAACAGGCAGTACAATTTTTGAAAGAATGAAATGTTAAGGGTAAATAAAAAAATCAATGACCATCATGGCGAGCAATGTTGTCGTAGATTTCAAGCTCGTTAAAAAATAAACTCTCCATGAGCAGTTTTAGCACATAGTTCAAGCTCGTTAAAAAATAAACATAAGTTATGAGCAAGTGTTTCCCCTAGCATTTAAGCTCATTAAAAAATGAATTGGTAAATAACCATTGTGAATGCCTTATCGCCATCTTTTGAGCTTTGGTCGTGTTCTTTCCATCACCTCCAGTCTGTTTTTTAGCCGATCATTCACCCCCATATGATTGTTTACCCCTTCGAGGAACATCTACGAAGAGTGATTCTACTAGAATCCTTGTAACACTGCTATGATTGGAAAATTCCAAATCTTACCTGGAATCACTCGTTCCTCGAAAATGAGTCTTCTTTAAGCTCTTTTCACCTGACTCGTAAAATATGAAAAGATTGTCGAGCGATTGGCCTCTCCAGCTCGTTAAAGGCATCGGAAGTGCTATCCCTCCTCTATATTTTAATCTTTTTGGACCTGAGGGATTATTACACAAAAAGATCGAGTGCTTGTCTTGTTCGGATCGTTAAAACTATTGAAAATTCATCCCTTTTATATTATTTTACGCTTTTTCGGACTTAAGGGATTATACAATGAAAAAGAATCTTTGGAATCTTCTTTCCGTTTCTTTGTCGTTAAACTCATTAAAACCTAATAGCGACAAACTCATCCAAATGGACGAGAACGAGTTTCACTGTTGCTAGGCTCGCTAAATATAGTGACAGGTTCGCCTGAAGGGTAGATTATAGAACAAGAATAAGTTATCCTCCTCAAGCTTGACAAAAATAAAGGGGTACTGGTCAGTAATGACTGTGGAAAATTGGGAAGAAAACAAGAAGAAACTTTATTGGTAGCAAGTCGCTCTTGAACATGACAATTTCCTTCCGCATCCATGCCAGGTTGGGTTGTTCCGTTCACTAGTCTTCACCATTGGTCCATCACACCATCCATATTTTGGGTTAACGCTACCAATCCATCGTCAGTGTCACCGATATGTTCAAGAGAAGTCATTCAGACAATTCACCTGTGTCTCACCCACTGCAATACATTCATGCTTCATTCCTTCATGACCGTCACCCTAAACCCTGTATCATCAGTTTGTTTTCACCTCCAAAATCATTTTCTTCATTTCGTGTCATTGATGTGGGATTCATTAAGGCCCTCCTGCGACGGGTCGCTTCTTGTTGACACATCTCATTATCCAAGAAGTTGACTTAGGAACAACCCTTTAAGTACTTTGAAGCTTACATGCCTTAATGGCAAGTTTCTCACTTTCGGCGACAAGTTTACATCAATGGCCTTTGACCGAGAGATTTTGCGTGGTGTTTGACGCCAAGTCCCTTTTCACACCACGTAAATTGTACTGTAATACCTTGAGGGTCATTGCAATTATTGGTGATTCCTCTCGCACCTGTTAACAGCTTACATTATTGTTTGGTAATTAGGCGATGTCTTTCCATGTTCGACTCCATAACATAGTTCACATGGATCGACTTTTACTCCGAGTGAAGATTGAATGAGTTTTGAAGACCCCGGATCTAGTTTCATCCTTCCGGGCTGTGATATATTCAGGAATATAAAAACATCCAGTGTAAATCATTTTCGAACACATGATCATCCAAATCAAAAGATGATGTGTCCATATCATCAGTCTGCCACACAGACGATCATCTGTCCTATGTACATGAAAACGAGTTTATAAAGTTGAGCATGGGAATGCCCACCTCAGCTAGATCATGAAAAAATGTTGTCAAAATAATGTATTGTATTGTATCTTATTACAGGTCACCTCCCAGCTCGGAAAAACTTCGGATCCTCATAGTAAAGCATTTCACCCGACATCAGAAAGATTAACTACCTCATGCTGTAGGGGGCAACTGTTATAGACATTTTTGGGCACTTCAACCCCGATCATAAATGTCCATAAACTGAGGGCTCCGAAGTCCCTAAAAGTGTTGCTTCACTGCCTAAAGGAACAAGGTCAGCTGATTACATCATCTCCCAAAAGTTCTCCACTGAAAACTGCTCATAAATGGTCAAA
>APFE031727823.1:154014-174393 GCA_000404065.3 Pinus taeda | reverse complement strand
TCTTATGCAATGATAACCGTATAATCAACTATCTAAAACAATGTGATTGCTTTCTAAAACTGAAAATGACAGCTATGACACTTTCAGATCTAGAGACGACAGTTTGACTATGTTATTTTTTGCAAAAGAGAACTAATACAATGCACAATACATAAAAAACGTTCATAGTTCTTTGCACTAAGGAGGCGAAATAATGCAAGAGAAGGGAGTATTCACAGAAGCACACTGACTGCATACAACAAAAACTCTTGAATAAGACTAAAAACAGTGAGAAAAATCCACAGTCGGAGGGTAAAACCAGTCCTCCCTGACCATCGCACCTGTTACACAGTGAACTCAGTATGCAGCGCAGTTACTCCATTCGAGAAGTGCGATGCATAAAGGCTGCCTTGAAGGCAGGGTGCGATGGTTATAGTGTGAGACTCTAAACGAGACTTCACTCACAGTTTGCAGTTTAGTTCAGGTGTTTAAGCTGAATAAGTACAGATCAATGTATGTAAAAACACAGGGGTGATTTTAGAGGTTACTAAAGCCACTACTTAGGGAAATTAGATAGCTTGCAGATCTATTGTTTAATTTATAAAAAAAAACCCGGAGATTGACTAAAGCAGCATTGATCTACTTTGCATTCATATGACGAATGCAGTTCGAAGGCTGGCTAGCTTGACCTTAGGCTTCGTATGTATGTTTATAAAAGAAAAAAGGATAGATAGGCTAACAAGTAATCTAGTCGCTTCCCAGCAGAGTCGCTATTTTGTTATATGGGAATAGTGTCCACACGGATGGTGCTATTCCCACTAAGATGTGTCGCTATCTTAGAAACAAACAATCAAAGTCTACTGTTGATTCCTTTTATGAAAATAGATGATAGGAGAACTAAGAGGGCCAACCTGAGTCTTACGCTTGATTCCCTCTCCTTCTTGATAGAGTTTTGTTGCTCGCTCTTTGTCTGCTCAGCTTCAAAAGGGACCTATAGAATCACAGCAACATACTACTATGCAAGAAACAAGCATCTAAATTCACAAATAATGTAGGATCAGATGTACATTAACCATATACAAGCACATATAAACAAATACACCAGGATATGGAAGGAAACAAGAATAGCTTTATTCATATAAAAGTAGCAAGAGGATTACAACCATGAGCAGCTCTGACCCAGCATCATCCTCTAGCTAAGAAGCCCTTCTTTCACCTCAAGCAAAGCAAAATCACCCAACACTGTGAATGTACACAAGAATACTGACAACACTTCTCTATAGATTGCAAAATTCCAGCCCCTGGATCTCTGTGATGAGGGATCCATATATAGATGATTACAAAGAGGTGAGTCATCTTTTGGGATCTTGATTAGTGTCTTCTCTTTGATAGTTCCTGCTTCCACTTGGAGAATGAAGACCTCTTACTCATCCTTGGTCGAAAATTGAGTGGCAAGTGTCAGAGGGGAAGCTTTTGGAAGAGTCCATGATCTTCCACCTTGCATTTTGGTCCCTGCCATTTGTCCATTCCCGACCATCACACCCTACAGAAGAGAAAAATAGTATGCATCGCACCCTATACATTTGGAAGGTGATATGCATCGCACCCCCTGCATGGAGCTTTCAGTATGGTCCAGTTTTGACCATTTATGAGCAGTTTTCAGTGGAGAACTTCTGGGAGATGATGTAATTAGTTGACCTTGTTCCTTTAGGCAGTGAAGCAACCCTTTTAGGGACTTAAGAGCCCTCGGTTTATGGACATTTGTGATTGGGGTTGAAGTGCCCAAAAATGTCTATAACAGTCATCTATATGAACCAAGATTTGATTGTAACTAGAATACCCATCCAACAATGAGATTCTGGTTTATCCAACTACTCTCTGTAAAATGTGGTCCATTTTGGGAGAGGGTAATTATCTTTTAGTGATACTTTGTTGAGGTTTCTGAGATCCACATAGAGTCTGATCTCACCACTTTTATTTCTAGTTGGCACCAAGTTTGAGACCCAATCAGAAAATATGATTGGTGCAATTATTTTGGCATCATACATCCTCTGAATTCATTTTTCAATTGCAAGTAATTAAGGAATATGAATCCTTCTATGCTTTTGTTTGAAAGGCTTTTGATTTTCTTTAATAGGAATTGTATGCTAGATGATGTTGGTGTCATAGGATTTGAGGTCCTCGTAACTCGAAGAAAAGACATCCTAAAATTCTTTCAACAACTCAATATATTTCACTTTTTCAGTTGAGGGTAATGATTTTGAAAGTTTGATCAGTTTAGGATTTTCATCAGTCCCTATATTACATTCCTCTATATCAGACCTTAAGGGTTCCATTTAAGGTTTCCTAGGAACATCATTTGAATCAAATAAATCTTCCAGAGGGGTTAATCCCTTTGGTAAGAAATTATCCTTGAGATTAATTACTTCGGCTTATTCAGTGATTATTTCATCAATCTCAATTTGATCTAAGTTATCTACATCTAATTTGGTAAATTTATTTGGGTTGAATCTATCTATTTCATCACCTTCTACCTCATTTATTTCTATATCATCCTTAGTGTCAGGATCTATTGATGTATTAGTATCTATATTGTTATTGGTAAATTCCTCTTCTGAAATTAAAAACTTACTTATCTGTTCATCATTAGAAAATATTTGCCAATTCTTCAAATTATCTGGAATTGTAGGTTTGTGCCTAACTTTAGTAGTGTACTGATGGTTAGGTTGGAAGGGTAATTTGCAGGTGCTGGAAAATATTGCTAAACTATGGCCTTGCATGTTGTGTTTCCTAGGGATTACTACAAGCTTTGTTTCTATGAAAGTGTTAAGTATTTCTACAATAGTTCCCCTATAAAAAAATTAATCTAGGGTTCTTTGTCATATATACAACATCAATCTATTTTATAATTAGTTCACAGTCTCCCATGACAGAAACCCTTTTAGCTCCTAGATTCCTAACTAACTTAAGACCTAAAATTAATGCTTCATATTCAGCCATATTATTGGTATATGTAAAATTCAATCTATATGCATGGCCTTCTGATTATTTTCCAATGTATAGATCCACACTCCTGCTCCTGCTCCTAACCTATTGACTGAGCCATCAAATTCTAGATGCCATAATATCTCATGATCTATATTTATGCTATCTGGTGCAACAAACTTTTCATCATTTATAGCAATTTGGTCGTCTTGTTCATTAAACAATTTTGTAGTCTGATTAGATTCATTTTGTGTAAAAACTGATTTTTTTTTTGGTTTTGTATTAGTATTGTCTAAAATTTGTTCTTGTGTTTGATCAGCATTATACAGCATAAAAGAATCTACATCTAAGTGTATGGAGTTGATGGGAAAGTTTTGAGGCTGATCCTAGTTACTTACCATACATTTCATTAAGGTTTCTCTGTGTAGTTTCTTAGGTTGTCTAAAAACAGAGATTGTTGCATATGACATATCTAGTTGTAAGGATCCCTGAAGTTTGGTTCCCCATGATCTAGATAACAGCATTCCATACTTTGGTGGGATGTCAGCAACTACAATATCCATAAGGATGCTTTGAGTAAGATATTGAACTAAAGTGACACACATGTCTTTAATCAATCGTAGACACTTGACCTGACTGGAGTCAAATGAGAACAAGTCTTTGTAAGGCCTTGTAATGTCAAGGTTTAATCTCTCCATTACTGATTTGGGCGTTAAGTTGTGAGAGGCCCTGGAGTCCAACATTGCATTGTGTAGAATTTTGTCATGGATACTAAGGCTAATGTAAAAAGGTGGAACTTCTCCTTCTAATGGTTTTCCATTAACATCTGGACCAAATATGAGTTTTGGTTGGTCATCAAACAAGTTGACTGAATCCTCATTTTTAGAAATGTTTAAGGTATGGTTTATCTGTGATTTATAAGTTTCATTCTTGATGAGTTCTGTTAAAGGGACTAAAATCTTTAGCTTTGCAATCTTTGTTGCCAAATTGAATGGAAAAGAGACCTTTTCTGTTTGAAGGTTTTGAATTTTTGCAACAGGGATTTGAGTAGCCTTATCTTCTTTTCCTTTATTGTGGATCTCCTTATGTTGATTTTCAAATCTAACGTTTTGAGCTTTGTCCACTAGTTCCTTAGGGGGAATTGAAGTGGATGGCTAATCAACAGAAGGTTGATCAGAGGTTATGTCTACAATTGTGGGGCTAGAAGGTTTTGGGTTTTCCCTAGGGATAATTTGGAGGATTTTTGAAATAGAGGCTTCCTCTATTTTCTTGGGTTGACTTTGTACTGTTTTCTTGGTTTGGTCAGGGACATTAACATTCTTTTTTCTTCTTAGATTATACTGTTTATGTACTTCAAAGATGGTAGAATCACATCCTTGTTTGTAATCAAATGATTCCCTAGACTGTATTTGTAATTTCTGCAACATATACAGTTCCTGCTCATCTTGGGTTAGAAAAAAGGTGTCCTCATCATTTATTCCCATTAGTTTAATTTGTGTATCTTGTTCTGGGTCTTCTGGATGAGATGTCTCTACATAGTTTTCTTGAAAAGGGGGCCTAATGTTCTGATCTAGTCCATTTTTCCTAATGTTTTGGTTTTTTCTAAAATTTGGGTTTCTAACTGGAGGTGCTTGTTCGTTATCCCATTGAGGTTTCCTCTCCATAATATCTATTATATCCATTAGTCTTTCCATACTTTTGGATAAACTATCTATTTTAATTTTAGATGGTGAAGTTTCATCCTTAGCAGTTCCTCTCCTTTCATTTCTAACTCTAGCCCTTTTAGCTAATAAATTAGCTTCTACACTAACAACTACACTCTGCATTTCTTATAATGTTGGGGGATTTCTTTCCCTAAGTTGGTATGCCATATCTGTGTCAAAACCATCATGGAACTTTATTAATTCTAAGTCAGGTGGGGGTCTAAGGTTAACTTGGATTGCGTTATATATATTATTGAATCTAGTGTAGTAATCTTGAACAGTTTCATTGGGTCCTCTTCTATTATTCTCATATTCTAAAAGGATTTGTAAGGGATTCTTTTTCTTTTCCCACCTATCAATAAACAATTTGGGAATTTGTTAAGTCTGCAATCTGGTTGGTAGGAAAGGCTTTAAACCACTTCTTGACATCACTAGTCAAAGTTTGGGCAAAAAGTCTCATCTGGACATCAGCTCCATCTATTTCATGTAGTTCAAAATAGTTAGACATCTTGTTTACATGCTACTGGGCAGTGTAATGACTAGTAGCATCAAAGAAGAAATTCTTACTCTCATAATATGCAGGCATAGCATGAAGTTGGGTAGTTAAAATAAGAGGAGCATATATGTTTTCCATTGTTGTAAGTTGGGAGAAGCTAAGATGTGGGGTTGAGGTACTTGGAGATGATGCAACAGTGGATGAAGAACTAGGGCTAGTAGATGATGAATGAGTAGGTTATAGGTTGGTGAGGGACCGAAGGTATAAATGGTGGTGAAGAATGGACTTCAAAAGGTATTATTATTGAAGTTGAAGGGAACAATGGTGAACTCAAGGCAGTGGGAAATTTTTCAGAAAGCTCAGGGGTCATGGTAGTATTAGTGAACGATTGTCAAGATTTCTGAATTGTTGGTTTGTATGGGCCTGACCCAGGTTTAGAGGTGATTTATCCAAGAAAATCCCAGTACTACTGGCCCTTTCGACAACAATCTGCAGAGCCCAGACTGAGGTCTCACCCGAAGTAGTATGGGAGAGTGCTAGAACCAGGTTTCCACACCATGGGGATGTCAGATGAGCTTCTGGAAATTCGTTGTTTGACCCTACACACATGTTGCTATGCACATCGATTAGTCCCTCGCAACCTGTGATGTTTCCTGCGCATAGCCTTACTCAGGGCGCGATCCATGTTATACCTAAGTTCCTTACTATTTACCCTGTTATTACCTGATTACTTAACTTATTTGTGGAATACTAGTAATAATTAACAGTATATCTAGCAATCATATAAGTGTGCACAATAAACAAAACTATATAAATGTAAAGAAGACAATGCACAAGCAGATGCACAGAAATTGGAATGAACTTCTCTTTATTATTCTTCCTTCAAGATTACAGACTCAAGACTGCCCTGCGCACTCAGCTATAGGGGTCTATGCACTCAGCTGCAGACTCTACTAGGCCTCTGTGCACTCAACTGTAGAGTCTCTTCCTACTACTACAACCCAATACACTTAGATTCTTACTTTGTGTTCTATATTCACTCTCCATTTCTTCTACTCTTTTAGAAATTAGAGCCTCACTCTACTTATACAATCCCATGGTCTGCAGACCATGTGTAGGCCGACATGACATTACATTACTTTACAATACTTAGGGTGGACAACCCTATGACTCAATGCTATACTTTGCACTCCACGCCTGCAATTCGCAGAGTCTCACAATACATTTGACCAAAACTTGGGCTTTGAGCCCCAAAACATGTTGTGGGGGGGTTCCATGCCCAACAGGCCCCCAACACAATCATCGTGACTCATCCCAAGTCACTCCGTTGGCTTGGCGAACTTGGCACAAAGCCTCTCCAACTAGTCCCGTACTACTCGAAGGTCCACAACACACTATTCTGTAGGTTGTTGGACCTGCTTCATGCGCTCTTCCGATGCTTGTTTGTGAGGATCTTATCTTTGCCTTAGCATGTAGAGCCCCTACATCTATGCAAGCTTGCCTTTGATATCTGCCATAATGGTGAAGGCCTCTTCAATCCATGGCTGGATGCGTGCTTTGAGAAGTGCCTCTTTCTGTCTTGCGGCATCCACCTTCTCTTTCAATGCCCTTTCTTGCTGCATCTTTGCGAGTCGTTGAGTGAGGACGACTCTCTACGTAGTTCCCCTTACATTCTCGTACTGCTCTTAAAGCTCGCGTGCTTCTGTTTCCAGGTGCTCTATGTTGGGGTCCTCCTGTAAGGATGTGATGATGCTAAAGGCTTGGTCCAACATAGCGTGTACAATCCTGCACTACCCATCCAATTTCTTCCAGTCTTGTTTGAATAGTGATAACACGCTACTCTCTAACTTCTGGAGGAGTGGAAGGCTACACATTCAGAATTTGCTCGACAATATAGAGATTCAACTCCAGCTAGACACATGTTGTTTCCTCGCGCGTGTTTCGGACTCCACTTGCCAGATATTGGATCCATATTTTTGTTGGTAGGTCTACAGCGATAGACAACTCTAGGACTCGCTGACATGCTTCATCATCTATCTGTACTATCTGCTAGTTTTATGACACCAATTCGTCACACTGTAGGCTAAGCTATTCGATGTTGATCTTTTCCTCACTCATCACTTGAATTGCACGACCCTCCCTGGTGCAGAGCTCTACTATTATGCCATCCTGTAGTTGGTACAATGTGTCTCATGGAAGGGCAGCTAAATTAAGGCCCAAGCCCTTGATCCTGCCCACCACGGCTCTATCGATCCCATTCTATATTGTTAGCAACCCTTTTAGTAGCACTATGGTGTTGGCCATCTTTGTGTGTAGTGACTGCTCCATTGCTGATGTGCCTTATGCGCCATAAGTGGCTACAGTTCCTTCCTATGTGGGCCACACCCGTAGTTCCTGCAACTACGCCCTTAAGGCTCCCAACACAATCTATTGCTCTGACATGGCTTCTTGGAGTGCTTCCTTGGTGACCTCACAAACCATGTTGTTGATGTCGTAGAGGTCGTCTTTTGTTAACGTCGAGGCCTTAACCTTTTTCTGTGGACCCGATCTCTCTATGATGCGTAGCCTTTTTAGTTGAGTGGAAGTTGTGCTTGAGTTTGTGCCTTCTTTTGTGAGGTCTATGTCCTCTACTTCCTGTCATGTAGACAAGTCTCGGCCCTCCTCATCCTGCATTATTGTGGCTCCTATTATTTGCACTGCTATTGCTACTTCAACAACCTTTGCATGCTCCGCGGTTGGCTTTTCTGCCTCACGGAATGCCCTCACCTCTACTGTCATTTTTTCATTCTACCTCTTCTCAGCTAACTTCGTGAGGTGCAACTTGGCCTCATCCTTTCTTTTCTGTGCGGCTATCCTGTCCAGCTCCGCCAAATCCAGGGCATGCCACTCGGCAGGCCATGACTCTAATACTGTAAAAATTACATCATTAGTGGCGATGAAGGGAGCTTGGTCCACTGTTGTGCCAGATCCTTTCGTGCCTTGATGTAAATGTTTTACATGTTCGCCTTGAAGTCTACAAAGCTCCGCAAACTATTGTGCACTATGGGGGACAAGCACGGTCGACTATTAACACACATCTGGATGCTTACCTCCATGAGCACCCAGAAGATATTTGTCTCATGAATCTGCTTCATGTTCTTGGTAGCATAGTGCGACATGTACTTTGTGGCCTCTGGTAAGTCCTGCTCAATGCTCAGGAACTGACTGTCCTCTGGCAGTTCTCTCGCTACCAACAAAATGGACAAGAGCAACCACGTGTAGTGGAATGTCTTGCCCTACTCCTGGGATTCTTTACAGTTGGTCAAGAATTCCTCCTAGAGAAACTCGACCCAGTTGAATTGGACTATGTCTATGCATTCTTTGGCCAACGCAACTACTAGCCCTGGTACCTCATTGCCGCAAAATTTTCTCATTACCTTCCCAGCCAGGAGTTGTGTGGCTATGCACACCCCTTTATTTTTGATGTTGTTGATTGTGTAACCCCTCTTTTCCTTCTCAAGCTTATATTTTTTCTTCACGGCTTCCATGAGAGCCAAATCTCCGCTTTTTCTTGCTATCACTGCAGGGTCCTTTCCCTTATAGGGAAGCTGAGAAATTATGTGGATAAGATCCACCGTGATGGGAATAGACTCCTCCAACCAAAACTAACCATCGTGCACCAAGAAAATTGGCTTCCTAATGACAAAAATAGTGATGGCCATGCGGTGAAAGTGTGGGATCCATGGCAAATGAAGCAATCCGGCCTTCTCCACACTACATAGCCATTTTCGTGGCTCTAATGTTGTGACTAGCCCTTCCATGCTCTGCTTCATGAGGCTCTCTATCTCTAAGTATGGGAACTTCTCGCTATCCGCAAGGTCCCAATACTCAAACTTCATTGTGGGCATGCAACCCAGGTGTGAGCCCTAAAACACAATTCCATCAGGGAGGAGTGAGGTCTGGAGTGCGCTCTTGGTGGCATCTAGGTCCTTTGGTATCTTAGTTTTCCATTTTCGTAAAGGGACGTACTCAGGAAATTTCACTGCAGAACGTACCAGTTGGATATCCTCTCCCATGTCCTCTGCTTCCTTTATCTCATTGATGAGAGCCTATAGGTCCCCCTCCTCGTCATCTATCTCAATGGTGACAACCTTGCCCTTTTCTTCCATTGAGAGTTTTACAAACCGCAGATTCCTCAAGGACATGTAGACTGGTCCAGCCGCCTGCTTATCTTTCTTGGGTCTTGGCATCTAAGGTGATTTCGGGATTTCCAGTGTGACCCCAGTATCTTCAGGAACACCATGTACCCCGGGGTTCTACGCAGCCTCATCGAAGGTTCCTTTTGCAAATCCCAAACCTCTCCTGGTAGCTGCCATCTTGTTTGAACTGTCTAAAGTCGTTCATGAACTTCAGGGCTCAAATATCATTCAATGCACAACACTCTATGCTCTAATTAACTGGTCAAATCTCAAGTGAACATGTGTTGTCTCGTGGCTAGCCCCTAGAGTTTTAGAGTTCCTTTTGAATTCAAATTCGACCGTTCCCCCCAATTCTGGGCCATCAATGCTTTCTTGGTGGAAAATTGTCCCAAGTCTTACCCTTAATTCGTGTCTTAAATTCCTAGCACCAACTCCCTTTTGCCTTAAACCTGGCATCCCATCATGAACAGTGACACCAATGGTCACTTCCCAGCCTACCCCCATGGCAGTACAGCCCCCTATACATAAGCACGAACCTTGTGACATGCTGATTCTGTGCACACCTCCCTTATCGCACAGCTCCCAAATAGACTCTTTTAGAGTCCCACGCTCTCTTTCAACTACCTGGAGTGTTGAGACTGTACTTCCTACGGCTATTCAGGTGGTCACACCACCTATGTGAGGCTTCAACTCACCTTCTAGTATAGTTTGCAGAAACTCCTCAATTGCCCTCGTGATAGCTAGTGCCACTTGTTGGGTAGCAAAGGGCCCGTGTAACAGTGTTGGGGCTCAAAGCCCGTAATTTTGAGAAAGGTATGGTAAGGAATCCACGAAATGCGTGGAGCATGAAATGTAAATGAGTCCAGTCAAAGGGTTGTCCACCCAAAAATAATGTAAAATAATAGGAAGTCGGCTTACCCACGTTCTGCGGACCAGGGGAATGTATAAATAGAGCAAGGCTCTATGGAAAGAAGTTAGTTTGTTTTGGCGATGTACATTTGGATCTGAAATGTAATGGGTTTTTGAGGAGTGAAGTCTTGAAGCGTTTGTAAGTCCAAGTCAAGGGTGTTGGTAGATATATAGAGGCTCTACAACTGTGTGCGTAGAGGCCTAATAGAGTCTACAACTATGTGCGTAGACCCCTGCAGCTGAGTGCACAGGGTGGATCTAGATGTATTGGTTAAGGAAGTGAATAAAGATAAGTTAATTCTAAAATTTTGTGTTAAATCTGAATTCTTTCGGATCTGGTTAATTTATGGTTGATATAACCATTTGATCTATGTGTGCATGCTTATGTTATGAGTTTATGTAAATCTATATCTTTTCTGTGTGTGCGAACTGGTTATTTCTATTAAATGTTTGCTTAAAGACCATAAAAAGAAGACCTAATCTATAAATAGCACATTAATAAGTAGTAATTATTTTCCTAGGTCTGGATCTATGTGAGGCAGAGTGGTCTGAAGCCACAGAACGGTGTGTGAACCTTCGAGACCACATCAACACATCCCAAGGGTACAGTAACTTGGTTCCAGCACCCTCCCCTGCTAACTTAGGTGAGAACTCAGTCTGCACTCCGCAGACAGTTGCTGAAAGGACCGGTAGCTACAAGATTTCTTTGGCTAAATAACTCTTCCGAAGCTGGGTCAGGCCCATATAAGCCAACAAATGGTTCAATTGTCGGGACCAAAATCTGCCTAAGGGATGTCTGATGTCAAAACACTGGAATCTTACAAAGAAAGAGCTTGAAGATTGGCTGGATCAAAAGCTTCATGAGTTCATGGTACAGGAAAATAGAAACCCATAGATATCGGAGGAAGGGTGGTTGGATCATTACATATACACAAATATCCACGAAATATTCTTCATAACATTCCCAATAGAGTTGTACGAGTGGATCGCAAGATTAGCCGATAGTGTGGGAAGGTGTAGACTAGATCAACCTATTGTGTGGACTCTATAATTGGTGTGCAGGTTAGAAGCATCCGAAGATAAAATCGCATTTGCAGTAGATCACTGGTTGGATCGAGTAATAGGAGGGTTTACTACTGAGTTCACAATAGACACAACCGTGAGTTATAGTGAAGCAAAAAGGTGCTTTCTCCAAGTATCGCGGGGTAGGTACATGAAATCATTGAATACTTGGATTAAGATGTTGTTGTGTTAAAAATAGATTATGCACACTTATTGATGTCTGGCATAATGCAGAGTGGAAGAGGCTACTGAGGAACCGAAGGATTAGAGAATAGTCTGCTAATTTCTATTTCACAGGAAAGCGAGGAGGAGCTTGCGAGGTTCTCCCCAAGAAGTGTGGTCTGGTTGATTAAGCAACACTTTCCACTGATACCACCTCTGTCTATGCCATCACCTACTTCAACAACATCAAATCCATCTATTAGCACCTAAATCTGCCTTAGGCTGAAGGAAGGAAAAATTTAGGGTAACCACAAACCATGCTCAGTCTAGTAGCTAGCCCTACCAGAACAGGAGAGGGCTCTCTCTGTGTCATGCTCAGTGAATAAACAAAAATGATATGGTCTGAGATGACTTACAGTGAATATTGATTTTAGGCTAGTAAATAGATATGGAAACAAGAAGCAATTTTTATAAATGACTGAGTTTCTGGGATATATGGGACCAATGGACAGCAATGAGCAGAGAATTTAACACAAAGGCACATATTACTTCATGAGGCAAGATAGGCAGAAAGCCTAGAAATTGAATTTGAAATAATGTGAAATGGAAAGATTATTTAGGAGGCTGAAAAGGGCATAGACACATGAATCCTTTTCAACAGAAGAAGAACACAGAACGTGAAACTTTCCCATAGGCAGAGCAATAAACATGAATTCTACCTTATCTTACTTAGAAAATCACTAAAATGAATATGAATGAACTGTGAAACATAACGAAATACATATGAAACAAAAAGAGAACACATTTGCTACACTTGCGCCACAAGAATCTCATGAAACAGAGCCACTGCCTTTCATTAATCCTCTGTCAAAATATACAATGAAGAACTAAGTTTCTCTCCCACAGTCTCCCAGAAATTACAAGCCAACCAACCATTTGCAAATGGTTTGCATACAATAAATAGACTATGCCATGAGGAAATAGAAAGACCAAGATTTGGCGAGTTTTAATCATTACAAAGTGGAAGTGGAAAGCCAACCATTAGTTACAGGTGCAGTGTTACAAAAATGACAAATGGCTTGGGTGACTGCTCCCCTTCCTTTGCCACTTGGATAGAAGCCAAATTTTAGTGGAAATACTTTAAATTTTTCCTTAGGTGCCGAAAAAAATGTAATGTAGATGAGTGGGCCCACTTGGAGAAAGTTGCGAAGCGGAAGTGATTTTGGCCTTTTTCTCTATATGTGCTGTGCCCAAATCTATATGTGCCATGCCACTTTGGAGATCATTTTGAGGTACCTGTAGGAGTCCAAATTGTGCCCAAGTGTGCTTGTTAGAAGGCCTGGCCTATCTACTTTGCAACCCAAGTGGAATTTCTGAATTGGGTGCTCATTTGCCCCTCCAAAACTTCATTCTCCCAAGACTGCTTCCTGTGTGTCAAAATAGGGGCAAAGAGGTCATTTTTTGAGTGTTTTTGACCTCCTGGGGACTCAAATCATGCCCAAATTTCTTGTCCATGCACCAACAGGAATGATCTTTCATGCTGAATCCAAAAATGCAAGCCATTTGTGATTTGGAGCTCCCAATCCTAAGCGACGCGCCAATAGCGTGGCGCACAGGGAGAAAATCCCTGTGTTGTGCCCAAAAATTTGTCATGTGACCAAAATTGTCCCAATTTTTTTGAAATTTGGGCTAGAGATCCTCTATGAAGTGCCATGCTCGGCCACAGAGGCTTCAGCGAAGATTCGAAGCCGATCTTGCTCTTTTTGCCTCTTTTGCCTCTTCGTCGCTTTGCTCAATTTTGCCTTCAAACTCCTTATTTGAGCCTTTTGAACTCATGTTCTGTGCCCTATAGAGATAGACCATACACCTCAATATGGTTTTTTCCTTGTCAGCCTTCTCCAGCAGTCTCTCAAGGTGGATGTTGATGTGCTCGAGCCAAGACTCACGGTCATTGTTAATCTCTTGCTCTAATGGAGTGAGCTCAATCCTCCTATGTTGGGGAGCTTGGCGATTCTCACGGATGCTTTGTAGCTCCATGATCTCATGCTGGTCCTCAAGCTGTTTGTTCCTCTGCTCCAAATACCTGATAATCCATTTGGCCCTCTCCAAATTGAGTGATAAGTCTTGGATCTCCGTTTTCTGCTCCTGGATGGTCCTCCTAAGTTTGGCACTCTCCACATTTGCATCATCATCATGAATGAGGATGAAGTTGGCCTCTTGTTCACCTGATGGCCCCTTTTCATGCATGGGCCTCTTGCCATTGTCCTGTACCTGTGTTGTCGATGTCGGAAGTGAGGCCCCTTCCACCCCGGGTGGAGATAACACTCGCTTTATTTCTGCAAACAAATGTCTACTGCCTCTCTGATAGGTGATGAATACTTGCATAGTAGTGGTCTCATGGTGCTCATACTGATGAGAAGGACCACCTATCTCATCCTCAACCTCTGATAATACCTGTGAAATGCTGAAGAGGTCACAAGAGATGAAGTCCTCCCAAGCAATGCCCTGCAATCCCAACTGATGATCCACCAAAATCTTAATAAGAGCAAAGTGATAAACACTGTTAAGTTGCTGCTGAGGGGTCTTGTGCTGCATGAAGGTGTTCATCCTCTCTATGTTCCTGCAAATGAAAAATGGGAGGTTCATCATCTGTACCCTAGTAAAGTGCATGAGCAACCTGATGTGATAGGCATATAGATGAGAGAACCTCCCCTCACAGCTGAAGTACTTCAAGATCAACTTCATGAGTGGAGCATATTCATCCTTAAAATATCTAAATGGAAAAACTCTTTGGAGCTACCTCAGGAAACTGGCCTTAATGTAAGGCTCATAATATTGCCTATCCACCTTCTATTTCTTGTGCCACTATTCTCCAACATTCGGTATGCCGGTTGCTAATGAGATAGTTTCGGGTGTCAATGTGAAGGTGACCCCGGCCAAGATAGAGTGACCTCCATGTAGGTGAAGCACAAAACGACGGGCCAACTCATGATGAACTCTAACATTAGCCACACTTTGACAAAACTTAAAACATGATAGATGCTGGAAACATGACATGGCAAGAGGGTAGGCCTGCAATTCAGTGAGGGTGGTTGGCTCATCCCTAACATGCTTGCCACTCTTATGATGTCTCCGGGGAGCCTGTTCTTTCGAGGATGAAACACTTTGGGTCTCCATCTCATACTCTGATGAATGCTCAGATGCCATGACTGCTGTATGTGTACTGTGTTTGGACTGCCTTTTGATGATGGTAGTGAAACTAGGTGTTGTCGTTATATCTGCCACCAAGGGGAACAATGCAAAAAACAGAGTGTTAGGAAGGGGAATAATATGATGGGATTAGGAGTTATGGGGAGAAGTTTTGTTTACGGATATGTAGGAGGGTTTGGGTATTTGATAAGGTAGGGTTTTGGGGTTTTGATAAGGTATGGTTTTGGGGTTTTATAGTTGACAAATGAGTGGAGGGGATAGGGAATAGGGGTTTAGTAGTGTTTTAGGGTAGGGAAATAGATAAAAAATGGGATAGGGGGGAGGGAAAAATGGAGAGAAGGGGAAAAAATGAGAGGGAGGAAGAACCTTGGCATCCACACAACAAGTTTGCAACCCTAGAGCAATAGCTTTGGTGATTTCAAGTGGTAGGGTTTGGGCATTTTTATTGCAATTATAAATGGCCATAACCATCATCCTATCCACAAAATTTGATGAGGAAGCCAAGAGATAGACCCTACCTCGCAATTGGAAGGAATTCCAAAAGATTTGATGCAATTGGGAACAATTTTGGGCCTCTATGGTTGTGCGCCACGCAGCAAACCCAGTGCGCCGTGCTCTGTATATGCGTCACGCCCGTGTTAAATTAACACTGTGGGGTAGCTCTGTGTCCACCGCACTCTCTATGTGTGTCGCGCCCCTTTGTGTGTGCGTCGCGCTCCTGAAAACGACTCCCAACTCACTCCAAATGCATGCAAGTTTCCCCCAATGACTTTCCAATGCTTCTCTATAACCTTGATATACTCAATGACTTTGTTTGCTTGTGAAAATCCTTTATAAAGACATTGGCAGTCATGGGTTTGATTTTTGCTTCTCCAAAACCCATTTTGCTAATCTTTTGTTTTGACACTTGTCACTAATTTAAAGCAACACTGAATTTCACTTTTCCCATTGAATTTTTAGCTCAAATGATGAAATTTTTGGCACTTTTGCAGGGGTCGCGTGACATGGCGTTTGGCCAAGGGAACCATGACTGCACTTGAAGAAATAAACTGGAGACCTTTTCAAGAATTATCACAAATGACACACTATTTGACTTTTCTTCAAAATAGAGTTTTGAAGAACAGTCGTAATCTATCAACATGACGACGAAAATCTCTGAATCATAACTTTGTAAGGGCCTCCCTCTGGCCTACATGGCTTTATTGGTCATGTTTGAAGACCAAATTGACTAATCCCTAGACCTAATGACTGGAAATGACTCTCGTCCATTAAAAGATCAAACATTAACTGTCATGGACTTTAGGGAACATTGACAAAAGACCTAAGCCAGCAGGGCCCAGACATGAGAAGAAATGACTAACAAGACCTACTCCGTCAGACTATGGCATGCCCCTAGCGGAATGCAGCTGAGTGAATGGAGCGAGACACCTAAAAATGAAATGCAGAAAGAGTTATGATCTTTGACGAAGGATAGACTAGACCGACTCTAACACCATCTTCACCCACTCCACCTCCACCTCCGTTACCACCAAAGGTTGGGATGGCAAGCACAGTCAAGTTGCCAGTATTTAAGGGTGCAGGCAATGAGGAACTAGGTCAGTTTTGGTTTGTGGTAAGGGTTGTATGGGAAGCCCAAGGCATAATGGACGATAACATAAAAAAGGCTATCCTAGTTAGCACAAACCGCGCGTTGACATGGTATATAAAGTACTCAAGCAATCATCTGAATGCAGGAATAACGATGATCCAGGATGCATTGAACAAAGAATCTAGTCGGCCAAAATCAGAGACACATTCAGCCGTTGGGTTTAAAGAGATAGCGATGCTACCAGGTGAAACCCCATGGGATCTGGATCAGAGGTTAAAAAGCACAATCTGCAAGGCTAACATGACATTGATGGATGCACAACACTGTGCGTGGTTTGTGGCATCCTTGACACCACATCTAAGGATTGCGTTATCATAGCAAAAGATCTCAACCCAAGCCGAAGCATTAGAAATTGTGATCAGATTGAACAAAACCCCAATACAGGATTTGGGGTTGAGAGTTCAGCAAATCCATGCACAATTACAAAACCTATTCTTAGAGATGTGAAGTTTGAAACAAGAACAAGTGCCACGGTCGGAAGGGTGTGAAGAAGTATGTTGTATCAAATGTAAGGGCCATGGCCAAGACAAGGAACATTGTCTGGTCTTTTCCAACTATGTGGTGGCAAGGGGGCGAATACCAGTACGACCACAGGTACAAGTAGGGCCAGCTGCAACACCTGCACTCTGGTGTGCGATATGCCAAGAAGGAGTAAAGCATGCCACAAACAACTATCATCTATTACATAATATGAGACACCCCCCCCAGTGGTTATTTTGAAACTTTTGTAGGACGATGGGCCATGATGAATGAAACTGCAGAAGTTACAAGATGTTGATGGATTGAACACCTACTTATAGGATGCAGATGGAGGCGCAGGGGCAAGATCCTACCATAGCAATAGCACGGGGTGGATTCCAAGGACGCGAACGAGGCCAAGGGGGAATGGGACCCGCATGCGGACAAGGACAATTCATCTTCTATAATTGTGGAGGATCGAGGCACTACACGCGTGATTGTACAAACCCAACCAGAAACTGTTGTCCATACTATTACCATTTTGACCACGAAGCAGTCGATTGCCCCACGCTAATTGCTCTGATGTGGGAAAAAGGAGTGCTTCTAGCTACCCCCACTTAGAACATAAAAATGATTAAGGCTAAACCACGTGTAGAAGACCCTAATGTGAATATGAGGCTTAGAAGTGGTGCAATTATGAGAGAAGATAAAGGGAAGCAACCAGAGGAGTATGTGTGGGTTTGCAAGGCTCCCGTGAAACAACCAAAGTTTGACTTGGAGCGCGTGAAGGAAACATTTATGGCAGCCAAGAAAAACTTCATGAAAACTTCCACTTCAAGTAACACGGATCAAACAGAGTCCACTTCAGGTAGCATGGATCAAACAGAGTTAGAGAGGGATACTTCTATGCTAACTACCTTCTTAGAGACATTCATGAAGCTACTCTAGGATACCAAAGCAGTGAATTGATTGCAAGATTTAATAATTAGGTGCACAGGATCGGACAAACCTCGAATGGTGCAAAAGTTGGGCAAGCATGTGTTGCGAACAGGGTAGGAAATGTGATTGATTGCCCAGATTGGGGACTATGAGATGGACCAAGTTGTTCTGGACTTGGGGTCAGACGTGAATGTCCTACCTAAACAAACTTGGGAGGGTACGAGTAGGCCCGCACTACAATGGTCCCCTATCCAGTTGTAGATGGAAAGCCAATAGAAGATCTTGCCCATGTGAAGACTACAAGGAGTTATAGTAGACATTGACGGTGTAAGAACACTAACCAATTTTGAGGTCATAGAGATTGTAGATGAAAGTAACCCATATCCTGCATTATTAGGGATAGACTGGGCAATGGATATGAATGGAGTCATCAACCTAAAGAAACAAAAAATGGTATCCGAGAAAAATTCTCTCCGTGTAGTGCTTCCACTAGACCTAGCTGAAGGAGCATGTTTTACTGAGCTAGTTCACAACAAGGACAGCGACGATGAACTGGATTGTATTTACTACATCACTGTGCAGGATCAGGATCGAGTGAATCTGACTACGGATGGAGAAATCTCATAGGACCATGATAGTTATTCCACATCAAATCAGATGAAGAGATTGAGTGGTGGCATAACTGATCACATGAGGTAATGACACTAAATTGTAATATGATGGTTTGATCGCTACGTCGTGCAAACATGGAAGCAAGGGATAGGCCAATGGATGAGGATGCCATGCAGTCAGTCGACCAGCATGAAACGATGATTCTGAGACAAAGGCCACAGGATGACCCTGTGAAGACACCATGCAGAACGATTGTCCACAAATGGAGCCCATGCCCAAAGATTCAGCAAAAGTGGTGCAGAAATCAGAAGCTAGTACGCGCAAGGGTTAGGGGGCAATCTTGTTTTCCAGCAACCCGTGACAAAGTCAATAGGGGAATAGGGGGGAAGTTCGCTCAGCATTCGCTCGAGAAAACAACCCACCGGGAACTTGCGGATACCACAATTTCAATGGGCCTATATTAGAAGGAAGGCATAAATGACAGTGTCAAGAAGTAAATGGATAGGAACCCAAATTAAGTGGGGTAGCAGCAGGCCTTGAGAAATCAATATCCTATGGGAACATCTATGGAAGAAAACCGTGCTAGTTGGGGAAGCAGAAAAATGAAAGGTAGCGATGCCCACGAAGGCCGCGTGAGTCTGCGCATAAGGAAATCGGGCCAAATCGGGCATCCCACAAAATGCAAACATGTAATGACCCTGATATCATGGCTGCGCCCACACGTATGGAAGGATACACCCTACATAGCGGTGCACGAAGAGATAATAGCTACAAAGACACTCGGAAAGTGCTTGTAGCCCAGGCTACCAGGGAAGTTCCGAAATCACACCAGGGGTGTGATCACCTAACTAGCTGTAGGAAGCACAGTCCCAGTGCCCCAAGTAGTTGAAAGAGGGCACGGGACTATCAAAAAGTCTATGCGAGGCCGACGCAGAAAAAAGGTTCTCTATAGAGTCATGTGGACCACAACATCGCAGCGGCACCCTGGTGACAGTGTTGCCACACAGAAAACTCAAGAATTGACCATTAACATCACTATTCTTGACAAGAAAGTCAAGTTAGGTCAGGGAGGAGCTGGCGGTGGGCCATTAAGGCAAAAGTTTCAAGCTAGATACGGAAATATCTGCCACCTAAACAGTGTTAATAAGCTGGAAGTCTAGGGACGGGATTCATTCAAATTTTCATGTTCATCTAATAACCTCTAGACGGCACTGGGATATTTGAGATTGGAACCCATAACGATCAACAAACATTGTTTCCGGGAAAAACAATTTCTTTTCGATCTGCTAGTCCCACTAAGATTGGTAGCTATTTTAGAAACAAATAGTCAAAACAATTTGTGATTTCCTTTATGTATTATAGATAATATAGAAGCAAAGGGGGCCAACCTGGATCTTCTGCTTGACTCCTTACATGATTTCTCTCTCCCTTAATAGAGCTCACAACTCCTCTCCTACTTGTCCCACTTAGAGAATACCTGTAGAGACAAAGTAACAAAACACCATCAAAGCATCTCGATCTATAATATCATAAACAATGCAGAATCAGAAATACATTGAACATACAATTGCATTTACAAATAACAAGATTCACAAATACCCGATTATATGGAGGAAAAATCAAAGAACTTTATTAATAATAGAAGAGAGGATTACAACCAAGCTGTCTGATCTAGCATCATCCTCCCAGCATCAAAGCCCTCTTCGCCTCATGAAAAGCAAGATCACCCAACAATACAGTGTTCCTTCTCAAAGATAAACCAACAACACTTCCCTACAAATTACAAAATTCCAGCCTCTAGATCTCTCAGATGAGGGATCCATTTATCGATGTTTGCAAGGGTGTGAGTTAGCTCTGGTTTTTTGATTAGTTTCATTCCACTGATAGTTCTTGGTTCCACTTGGATATTTCATTGATCTCTTACTCATCCTTTGTTAGGGTCCCACCCTAACCCCCTTATCTATGTAATGGGACCACGTCATAGTCAAGAGTCAATAAAGCCCATATTAATAATTGTAAGTGGTTAATCCGCAATTA